>CAUYRH010071941.1:0-32980 GCA_963574655.1 Perodicticus potto
CCAATTCACTGTCCCTCAGACCGTTGGAGGGCTGGACTATAGTTTAAAAAAAAAAAAACTATGAACAAATTCCTATGCACACTGCACATATCTTATTTTGAAATAAAAAACAAAACAGGAACCAATACAATTCACACCAACACATGTGGCCCACGGGCCGTAGTTTGAGGACCCCTGTAGAGCTAACTTAGAGTGAAGAGACAGATGTGGTTCCCACACTCTTGAAGTATCCTATGTTATAGAGGAGATTAACAATTAATACAACAATGACACAAATAAGTACATGATTGCAAGTTTATGAGATTACAATAGATAGGTGGCTATATTGATTAGATAGATGGGAGAGAGATTTTATATATATATGATATATATTATCATCATATATATGATTATATATATATATAAATGATCATATATACCATATACACAAGGGCTGTCCAGAAGTATCCATCCACATAGTATGAAAGATATTAACAGTGACTGGACACAGACAGAGAGAGAGAATGAGACAGAGCACATATACTTTCTAAACATGGAATCCTATTACATTATGCAATATAGTTTAATAAATTGTTTTCAGTCCTCCTGTGATATTAGAGATGAGCCATCAATAACATTCTAATATCTAAAGACATTTTGGGTTTTCTCAATCCTTAAGTGGAAAGCATTTCTCCTTGAGGTTTCAACACTGATTAATGAAGCAGCAGTGAGGCCATCATTCTTGCACAGTTGAGTCAAGTCAAAGCGAGTGGTCATCTCCTACTCAGTGAGCACTGACAGAATGACACAGGCAACTACTGAGCTGATACCAGAGTCACAGCCTTGAGACTCACTTTGGGAATGGAGAAAACAAGACCCTGAGAAGTGGAGTGGATCTCCCAAGCTCTGGCAACTTGGAACAACAGAGCTGGGCCCTGAACTCACAGGAAGTCTACATTCCTGGGTCCAAGGAACACCAAGTGTGCTGCTCACCTGCTAGAAAAGGAGCCTTTCCAAAACAATAATAGGTGATCATAGGCCAATGTACTTTCCCTACAAGGCTATCTACTTTCACTCCAACAAGAGCCTCACAGAGGAAAAATTATATATATATATATATATATATATATATATATATATATATATGTTTATACATTTATATATATATTATATGCATATATATATCTCACATCTCAAAAGGAGCCCTCATCATGATGGAAATGAAAGGAACCTCAGAAGGCCAGAAAGACAGACTTTGTGGCCTGGCACATCTTTCTCTCCTCCTAAACCCTGCATGGATGTGCCAAGGCCACCCTTTAGGTCACCATGAAGCTGCCTGACTACAGGATAGCCTTACACAGCACCTTCCTTCCCCTACCCACACATGAGTAACTGGACAGCTAACCCCTTCTCTCACGAAGCTCTTTTACCAAGTAAAGACTTTACTGTTGCCGGCCTCAGCCACCTTCTGGAATCCTCCCAGGACAGGGTGGAGGGAAAGGAGGGATCCCCTGTGGCCTCAGAGCCTGGACATTGCCTTAGCCATCTGGAGAGAAAGACTCCCAGCCTCCTCTCAGCCCAGTCCCCGGTCACCTCAGACAATGGGTGTTTCAATCCAGGCTTGAGGGACTAAAGTTCCTCACCATCTAAACATCCAGCCTGCTTCCCAGGCCCGAAGTCCACGCACCTTCTCAGCTTTCTTATCAGCACCAGGGGCTTGGCTCTCAATCACTGGCAAGAATCCTGCCCCTGCTGCTCCCAGGGCCCAGGGCTCTCCCTCCCGCCTTTTCTCCTGCCCTGTTTCCTCTTTTGATGTGTACCAAACCCCTTAGCCCTCTTTCCATTCTCCTGACTCTCCCTTCCTCTTCTCCCCTTCTCTCTCACATCGCTTCCTCATCTGGCAAAAGGTATTATGAACTTGACTAAATTAATATTTTAACACATGCTAGTCAAGTTCATCATAGCTTTCTACATGTATTTATATTCAGAGGCCTACAGATATATAAAGAAATGCTACATAAATAAGTGTGCATCACTTGATCAAATTTCCAAAAGACATTAATCAGGCTCAGCCCTCCAGTGAGCTGAGTACTAGCTCTGAGACCCTAAGCATTTTCCCTAGTGAGCAGTCTAATTTCTGCCCTGTCCTTGTTTTTTTTTTTTTTTTTTTTGGCTGGGGCTGGGTTTGAACCTGCCACCTCCGGTATATGGGGCTGGCGCCCTACTACTTTGAGCTACAGGTGCTGCCCTGCCCTGTCCTTTCTTTGTGTATTTTCCTAGTATCCTTACGCATGCTTTTTGAGAAAGTACTTTGAAGAAAAACTAAAGATAGGAAATAAAAATAATGCACATTGTGCTTTATGTCTGCAAAGCTTCCCAAGTATTGTCCTATTTAAGCTCACGACTCCATAGGTAGTGAAGGTACAACTGGATCATCCCACTTAATGCAAGGAGAAAAAAGGCCTTCAAGAAGCTGAACAACTGCCCAGTGGATGTATGATAAGGAAGAGGCAGAGTGAAGCGTGGGCCTTCCAACCTCAAGTAGAGCTCTGCTCCAGTTGCCTGGGGGAAACGAGAAATTAGGTCAGAAGCAGACAAGGAGAGGATCATAAGGTAAGTAGGGAGAAAACCAGAGCCAAGAAAGTGGGGGTAGCTTGGGGCCGTAGCTCAGTGAATAGGGCACCAGCCACATACACCGAAGCTGGAGGGTTCAAGCCCAGCCAGGGCCTGCTAAACAACAATGACAACTGGAAGCAAAAAACAGCAGGGTGTTATGGTGGGCACCTGTAGGCTCAGCTCCTAGGGAGGCAGGAGAATCGCTTAAGCCCAAGAGTTTGAGGTTGCTGTGAGCTATGATGCCATGGCACTCTACCAAGGGCAACATAGTAAGACTCTGTCTCCCTTTCCATCCAATCTAGAGAGAGCCCATACGGCGTTGTCCTGGATTCCCATCATAACTTAAAGGGAAATTTTCACAATGTCCGGAACCCTTGATGTCCTACAAATGAAGGAGCAGCATGTCCTCAAATTCCTTGCAGCAGGAACCCACATAGGTGGCCCCAACCTTGACTTCCAAATGGAACAGTACGTCTACAAAAGGGAAAGTGACGGCATCTACAGCATAAATCTGAAAGGGACCTGGGAAAAACTTCTGTTGGCAGCTCGGGCCATTGTTGCCCTTAACAACCCTGCCCATGTCAGTGTCATATCCTCCAGCTGGCCAGCGAGCTGTGCTGAGGTTTGCGGCTGCCGCTGGAGCCACTCCTATTGCTGGCCGCTTCACTCCCGGAACCTTCACTAACCAGAGCCAGGCAGCCTTCTGGGGGCCCCGTCTTCTAGTGGTTACTGATCCCAGGCCTGACCACCGGCCTCTCACAGAGGCGTCTTATGTTAACCTGTCTACCGTTGCCCTGTGTCACACAGATTCTCCTCTGTGTTATGTGGACATCGCCTTCCCAGGCAACAACAAAGGAGCTCACTCAGGAGGGCTGATGGCCCGGGAAGTGCTCCGCATGCGTGGCACCATCTCCCGTGAACACCCGTAGGAGGTCACGCCAGATCTCTATTTCTACAGAGATCCTGAAGAGATTGAAAAGGAAGAGCAGGCTGCTGCTGAGAAAGCTGTGACCAAGGAGGAATTTCAGGGTGAATGGACTGCTTCAGCCCCTGAGTTTACTGCTCCTCAGCCTGAGGTTGCAGACTGGTCAGAAGGCTGCAGGTGCCCTCTGTGCCTGGGCAGCAGGTCCCCACTGAAGACTGGAGTGCCCAGCCTGCCACGGAGACCGGTCTGCAGCTCCCACTGCTCAGGCCACTGAATGGGTGGTAGGAACAACCACTGAGTGGTCTTAAGCTGTTCTTCCACAAGATCTTAAACAAGATGGAAATAAAGTTGGAGGAAAATAAACATCAGTTTAAAAAAAAAAGAAAATGGGGGTGTGGGAGAGAGGAAAAATAAAGAATCACTGCTCTGGAAAGTGGTGACAAAATCTTCAGCCACAGGTTCAGAAAAAATATCTCGAGACAGGTTGTGCAGGAAGCATGGAATTATTGCCGAGGTCAGCATTGCACCAAGGATTGGGCCAGGCAACGTAGGAGACAGGCGGTGCCTCTGAAATATTGTTGCTGTTCCCCAGGCCCCTGAACAAGGAGGAGGGAGGCTAAGGTACATGGTCCCTGGCCATGGGTCTCCTCCAGACATGGATTCTGCACACTCAGCCCCAGGGACTGGTGGAGCTTCATGGAATGTTTGCCTTACTGAGCACCGCAGCTCAGTAGGAATGATTCTAATTGGAGGGAGTAGAGATGAACACAACCTGCCCCTACCCTCACAAGTTTGTGGCAGTGGAGAGAATCATGCTGATGCTGAGTGCAGATACAAAGTTGTCCACCTATGATGGGCGTGGATTGCCTTGCTACCCACTTCCACACTCCGTGCATTATACCATTTGGAACATCGGTCCTACAGGGTACTCCATGTAAAATGCAATCTGTAGTCAAGTTTGACTTGGAAATGTAATGTTTGCTTGAGAAAATGATAAGAACGAAGCTATCTTCCTCTCACAACTGGGGCTTCCTTGGACGTACATTTCAATCCTGGCTCTTGCATTGATTAGACCTCACATAGCCAACTTTACATTTTTGTTTCTGGAGAGCTCTGTTAGGAAGCTTGTTGTGTTATACTCTGTCAACCTAGCAATCAACTCAATGCTCTGTCTGAGGCTTTGCCTTGCCTCCCCTCTCTCTCACTCCAGACATACACACTCACATACATGCCTCCCTCCCGCAAGTGTTAACGGGTGGGATTCTGAGTGAACTGCTGTCTCTCTCACAACTGCTCATTGACCGAGATGTCAATGTCTCCTGGGCTTTCAAATTTAAAGCAATCTGTTCACTAATCTTGGGCTACCCTCTTCTCCTGCTCCCTGTACCAGATAATTCTGAAACCTCAACCCAGACTTGTCAGCCTCTACTCACCCTTCAGGCTCAAGAATGTGCAGAATGGTCTGGGGAGTGGCAGAGTGCACCAGACTTTGAGACACAGTGCTACAGCCAGGTCACTTAGTTTCTCTGACATCAGGGTCCTCCTCTAGAAGATATGGATGATGATTTATCCTGTTAACAAATGTCATTTGGGTACTTAGTCTGTTTGGGGATGATATAAAAAAATACCATAGACTGGGTGGCTTATAAACAATGAAAATTTATTGCCCACAGCTCTAAAGGCTGGGAAGTCCAGGATCAAGATGGCAGCACACTCTGTCTGGTGACCCTGCTTTCTGGCTCACAGCCAGCACCTAATTGCTGTGTCCTCACACGATGAAAGGGGAAAATAGGCTACCTTGGATCTATTATATTGGGGCACTAATTTCATTCTCGAGGACTCCATCCTCATGACCTAATCCTCTCCCCAAAGACCCACCATCACCTTGGGGGTTAGGATTTTAACTCATGAATTTGAGGGGGTACACACATTCAGACCATAGCAAGTATCTCTGTGCCAGGTATCTTAGTCCTAAGGATATAACAGAAAACAAGATAAACAAGGTCCCCACATTCATGGAATTTATATTCCTTTGGGAAAAATGAATATGGTAGCACATATCTCTTAACATTGTTGTGGGGTTAGTGAGATCACCTATCATCTCAGTAACCCATCATCTCATTTAATCCACATCTAATACTGTATCTTTTCTATAATAAGCACACAGTAAATAACAGCTTTTGTGATGATTATGCCACCAGTTACAGAGTTTGCCCAGTATTAAATTCCCCCATAACCTTAAAACATTTCCTCATCCACTCCTACCCTTACTTCCTTAGCAAATTAAACAGTTGTGATCCTCAAAGCAACTGGTGGCAGGTGAGACCAGACCTTCCACTGTGCCCATGACATTGGCACTCTGCTCCAACTTCCCAGACAAGAGAGAGGAGTTTCTCCTTTGACAGCTGGAGGAAGGGGAAGACAAGAACCTTGAGCTCTGAATTGGCCCCAGAATACTAGAAATCACGGTAAGGATAATAGAAGCCAGAGAACCTCTTTTCTGAAGTTTGCATAGTTGTCTGCATCATGGAGATGGAGCCATGGATTCCAACTGGAAAGAGAGGACCATGGGACCAGGCCAAGCTTATGGAGCTGGATAGAGGCAGCACAGGCTTTGAACTTGGGGATCTAAGATTGTAGGGCTTTTGTTAGGCTGCCTCTCCACACCCTCCTTACCTGGCCCACTATTCCCAGATCAAGTTCATTGTCTCCCTGAAGCCCCCTTGGTTGTGCCACGTTGGACTCAGTGGCTTCTTCTTCTGTGATCTGCAGACCACCCATATGGTTTATGGAAAAGTACTTCAACAGACATTTAAGCAGTGAGAAATAAAGCAAAAAGATTCTGCTAAAATAAAGATGTTCCAAGGCACTATGGCTACAAGGAGCAGGAGAACAGGGAAAATAAATAGGACCAAGGGCAACTGCTATTTCTGGAAATGTATTTCAGCTGAGGGGCAAAGAGAACAATGAGGACAATCTGGTCTCTAATCCCTATGTGGCTTTTGGACTGAGCCTGAGCCCTGTGCTTACATGTATGAGAACTAGAAACTGACAGAACTGTGACTTTGAGAGTCTTTCAGATTTGAGACAAAAGTAAACACCAGAAACTGTTCATGGGAGGCTCTGAGACTCTAGACCTAAGCAATTTCCTTGGGCCCAAACAGGGTATGACCTTGAGACAAGAGCCGGCCACCCCATCTCCTCCTCTATTTGGAGCTGCCCAGCTTCTCTCTGCCATGCTGAGGTCTACAGATCTAGAAGAACTGGGCTGGCCACAGTGGCAGCAGTGGGCCTTCCCTGAGTGTCCAGATAGGCCCTGGACTTCTTCAAAGGGAGCAGGACAAAAACATATGCTGAGTACCATGTAGACTGTCAGTGACCACAGTGAGTGCGTCCTTCAGGTGGTACTATGTACTATAGAATAATTGGGGACTGAATGTCTTCTTGGGAGGAAGGAAGGAATGCTGGTATATATAATTTAATCTTAAAAGGTTTACATTTCTTTGTGTTTTAGTACTTGCAAGTGAGGCTAAGAGTATTTAAAAATATTTCTTTCACTCCCCCTGAGAAGAATTGGAGATTCTTCTATTGTCTGAAACTAATATCCCATTTTTGTCCTGGATCTTGTCCAAAACTCACTGTTAGCAAACTGGTGAAAAATAACTCAGATCTGCATGGCTCCAAAGCGATCCCTGCATGGAACAGTATTTGCCAATCTTTGCTGCATGTGATGTATTTATGGTCCTGCCCTCCCATTAGGTCAGAAGCCCCTCACGACAGAGAATCTGGAACATTACTCTGACTACAGTGTCTTGATTGTCACATGTGCTCAACAACTTAATGAGGCAGGACTTGACCTGAGTTTTAAAAAACGGGTAAGACTAAGATGAGTGGAAGCTGCTAATCAAGGTTCTCCAAACTTTCAGGATATATCAGAATTGTCCAGAGGGCTTATAAAATGCATGTTCCCTTTTTAGACCCCGTAAGTCCTCCTGGATTCTGGGACCTTCATTGTTTTTTTATTTTTTGTTTTTTGTTTTTTGGGAGTTTTTTTTGTAGAGACAGAGTCTCACTTTATCACCCTTGGTAGAGTGTGGTGGCATCACACAGCTCACAGCAACCTCCAACTCCTGGGCTTAGGCGATTCTCTTGCCTCAGCCTCCCAAGTAGCTGGAACTATAGGCGCCTGCCACAAGGCTCGGCTATTTTTCTGTTTTGCAGTTCAGCTGAGGCCGAGTTTGAACCTGCCACCTTCAGTATATGGGGCTGGCGCCCTACTCGCTGAGACATAGGCGCTGCCCTGGGACCTTCATTGTTAACAACATGGCCAAGGATTCTGATGGCCAATCCACAGACACACTGCCAGAAAACCTTCCCCGACTTATCTGGCCCTTCTTGGGCTCCCTTTCCTCTGACATTGCTCAGCACTCTTGTCTATACCACACACGATGAAATACTTTCTTACATTGTTTTTCATGCTTCAAGGGCATATCTCTCAACCCTTCTGGGAGTGACCCCAATTAAAAGCCTTCTTCTTATTTCTCTGGACTTCTTAACATCACACCCATGCTTCTGAGTCACATGCTCTTGGTGCTCAGCAAGATTTATGCTCAGGCCCCATCTGCTCCACTAGCTCTGGACATCTGAAACTCTGAAGGAAGAAGTTGCTCACAGTCACAAGCACTTGTAGTGAATGTCCCAGTGCTCTGCTGAGATCCTGCCTATGGGCACAGGGGACGTCTTCTGCCTACCACCCACACCTGTGTGCTGCCCAGAAATTGTCCTCCACTGATAGAAGCTGCCTCACCGGAGGTCATACCTCCTGTCTGAAGACAGGAAGTCAGGATGAAAGGCAAAGTTCCCCTTGACTCTGAATGCCTCGGAAGGGCCATCAGCTCTGGAGCTCCCATGGGACGAGCTAGGCTCTCTGCTGTGTTAGGTTGGCCAAGCCAACCCCATCTTGAACTGGAAAGCCATTCAGTGAGACTGTGTTACAGGTAGTCCTAACTCAGATCAGAGAGCCATACTGTAGACTCAGTATGTCCTTGCACTGGCCCAGTTACAGACCTGTGAGAAATATGCTGACACTCTGATGAGAAGAGCCCGCCAGGAGAGTCCCTATACCAAGCTAACACCTCTGATGCCCTAATAAAAACAAGAGGTTAGTGGTCCTTGATAGAAACCAGCTGCTGTTCAGCCTTCCATGAAAAAATCTGCCATCCTCCCTAACGCTACTGACATCTCTTTAGATTTCAGCCCGCTTGTACCCCAAGCGTAATATAAACTTCCCTGCACGTTTGTTACATTTGATCTTGTGTGGTTCGATCTGATACTTCATTTTACCTATCATGGTGTAAGTCAGCTCCTCCCTGAGCCCGGTCCCACCTCCTCTTGAGGACTTTCTTGGAGAGCACCCCCCCCGGCACCCATCTATTGCCAATCCCAGAACTTTAGGGTTTATTTCTGGAGGAATTGGGACCTGCAACCCACCAGATTGCATGCTAGGCACCAAGCTAGGTATTTCATAGGCAAGATCTCATCCTAGAATCACCAAATTCAAAAGGTGGATCTCACTTCTTTAACATAGCTTAGGTTACTGGCACTCAGAGAGGGTGACTAATTTATCAAAGGCTACAGAGATGATTGCAGCATCACAGTACAAATCCAGGCCTGAGTGGCTCTAGAGTTCTTTCCATCACACCATGAAAGCAACATCTCCTTGGGTTATCTCTTTTAATCCCTTCAGGATCTTCATAATAGTAAATAAGTATTTGCCATGGAAATAGCAAAATAAAGGCCATATGTTGAAGGTCTGCAGGGTATGAACTAGAACTCATGTTTTTGTGAAATTTTATTTCTAGCTTAGTATAGTGCTAGGGACCTAGTTCAGTCAGTGTCACCAATTATCTTGATGTCTTTGGCTCGTAGAGCCTTAGAATGGTATTTTAGCCCCCATGAAATACAAATTAGCCAACAACCTAGTTTCCTTTTATCTTTGCCTAATTATACTTGAAGGTGAGGGTCTATGTAAATGTATATGAAGGCTTCTATTTAAACCCAAATGTGCTATACTTCAACCTTCTTTATACATCAGGACCAGGGAGCACCTGTTGTTCAGAACTGTACAGCTTATCAAGATGCTCTACCATCTTTATACAAAGCTGACCACACAACCACAAAACCTCAGTCTTGTTACTAGGGACAGGGGTCCAGAGAATGCACATGGAATCCAAGCAATCTCTGAAGATGCTACCCAGGAACACACCTATCTATGTCTGCATCTACTCCTGATCGCCACCTGGTAGGATAGTCCATTCATTCTACTTAGTCTCAGAAAGGAAGACTCCATACCAAACCTTGATTATGGATTCCACATCGGGCTTTATTAGATCACGAGGGATCTGTTATTATCTGTAATTTGCTTGGTGTGCACATGGGTAGTTTCTTAAATTATTCGGTGTGGTTGGGAAAACATCTTCAGTTGAAGCTCTATCGTGTCCACCTCTGAGGAGGATACTGTCAGATCTGAGGCAGTTCTATGTACTTGAGGAATGTTAAGTGGGTCTCTCGAATAGGTGTGGGCAGCTACTCCGCCAGCTAATGAGGCAGCCCAGAAATTGAAGAACGCCTCATAGCAAGGACACAGGTAGCACTGGCCCACGAGGGGGCAAAGGCACGTGACTTGCTAAGATGTTTGTTCAAAACAATTTCCTATTAATACAGCTTCTGCGCAAGCTGAATGGAAAAGTGGGGTTTCTATGGTATCTCTGGGTTGTTTTTTTCATCTATCTTCAAAATGAACTATACTCCTGTCTTAATGAAAATGCTACTCAATTACTATGATTTTATTAACAAGACAAGTGTAGCTATTTAGTGTGTAACAATGCAAGAGTTATAATTCCAAGGGGGTTGTCAGATGCTAATTCTGAATTCAGAATGCAAAGCAAAAGTTTTATTAGCCTCTTTGCTGCAAAGGATACTTCCACTCCTTACTGCAATAATATTTGGATTTGGTGCATGGTTGGTTGAAGTCATAAATGTGGCCACAGTCATCAGTACATCGTAAACCCATGAAAAATTCAGCAGTTGAGAATCATTTAAACTAAACTTTCATCTTTGTCCACAAGAAGCATATTACATTATGTGCCCACGATGTCTCTTTCTTTTCCATTTGGATTACAGATTGTCACAGAATAAAGTCAAAAAGACCCATTGCAGGTCTCCCAACCATGAGTTAGGCTTGAGCAGAGGAAAGGAGGAAAAATTTTAATTGGATGTGAGATTAAAATTTTAAATCTGATTATACTGAACTTTTTAATAATTGAATGTGAATCTTAACTATCAAAATGGGAGTTTTCCTACAAATGAAAGTGACTTTGAAGACATTGGCTCTCTCAGGGAACCCACAAAGATGCAGCAGAGGGATCTTTGCCCAGTGATATTAGGAAGGGATGGTTGAGGAAAAATGAAGTTGTTTCCTGTTTGTACCCTACTGAATTTGTTGCATTTAATATACAAGTTCTAGAAAGCAGATTCAATACAATATTATAGAAATTTCCTTAATAACTTCTGTGTGTAGAGTATAATGCCAGGAATACTGTGAGATAATAAAAGATGAGAAATACCTATCACAGCCCTTATGGAAGTTATTCAAAATGGAAACATTTTTGTAAGTAACTACAATTAAAGATCATAGATTCTTCCTAGGAAAAAAAGTCATATTTTAACAAGATTTTGTTATATTTCTGGTTCTCAAGGGCAGTTTGAGAAATGTAGATGTTGGAAAACATTGGAATTTTTGTAGGATTCAGCAGTTAATGGATAAAATAGTAAAAAACCTCCCAATCTGGTTCCAACTAATCTAATATGTAATACAAAGGGAAAAGAAATCACTGTCATAATAAAATTATAAAGTAGTTTGAGTTCCTAGAAGAAGGTTTAAGAAACTTTCAAAGAGAGGATAGCATTTGATCTTGACCTTGAAAGATTTTAGCAAGTAGAAAAGAGTAGGTAGGACATTGAGAAAACAATGTTTTCATGGCCTCGTTTGTCTTCTTAATGAACATGTTGAACAATTCCCTTATTGTTTATGAGTCCAAAGGATCTCTCTATATGAGAACACTTGCAAATCCTCCCTAATAGATAGAAAATATCAGTTAAGATCCAACATTGCTGGTATTCTTCAGTCTCCCCACTGCAAGCTCCCTGGGTCTGCTTCCTTCCTGCCACAGGAATCCCTGGAAGAGCTACAGCTGTGGATCAGGCTCCAACACCTGAGCCTGATCCAGATATTGGAAAACTCCAATGTCTGAGTTTTCAATAGATCCTGAAATAATTCAATTTGCTTTAGATCATATTCCAAGCTATCACGGCATCATCCTCTTCTCTATTCTAATCCTCCAACTTAAATTCTTGTCATTCTTTCCTGAATCCTGATGTCTTTTTGGACACCTTTCTTCTGAAATCTGTGGAATTTATCTGTACTTATGAATAGGGCCACAAAGGATTTGACAGAGAAATCTAATCAGATTGTGAACTCCTGGAGAAAGAGGCCTTTGCTATTTAACTCCATTGCAGCGTTCCTAGTGCATTGCCTGAACACGTGTTTAACAAAGGTTTTTAAATTAATGGATTAAACTCCACTGCTGAATGGGAATGATTAATCACGGTAACTAATAAGAGACTGTACTGGATATGTTTCAGCACAAGAGCTTTGTACATGCGGAATAATTTTTAGAATGCTCATAAGTAACTCATGAATGTTTGAGGGTCTGCGAAGTTGTTTTGGCTACCCCACAAGGTCAGAGCACCTCAAAAAATGATTGATGGTCTCTGCCTTCCGCTAAGCCGACAGCCCTCATCTCACACTGCAGTTTATGCTTGCTGACCTCACATTCCACAGCCGACCTGGAAGGGCTGTGTTTCTGTGAGCTCTGATAAGCCCCCGGAAAACTTCACTCAGAGGCAGGCAGAAGGGGTCCACTTGAGCCAGCTGGCCCACCCCTGTGCCTCCCCCAAACTTCCCCAGATTCAATCACGTTGTGTGTGACAGACAACGACACTAATCTCTTCGGGAACACCCCAGAACACTGAGCTCATCTGTGCTTCTAGGCCGGATTTTGCAGAAAATGGGAGATGGCACCCAACCCCCTCTGGCGTGCCAAGAGTGTGGCTGGGCTATGTGATACCCAGGCAGCTGGCACATGCTGGCATTCTCTGGGGCCACACAAAGGCTGGTGAATGGGGCTCGGCTCTCTGTGGGGACATGCAATCTGCATTACAATATGTGCTCCACTGCTGTGGGGAAGGATTTTACTGTAGCCCAACACTTTGTACCGGACGCCATTGGGCCCAGAAGCCAGCATCTCTAAGATTTCTGGTCTAGTATCCTCCCATAGGTCTTAAATCTAGAAACCCGCCTGGAGCCAAGAGGACCAAACACATGGACAGTGTCTGAGAGTGTCTCAGTGGTCACACTTTTCCCTGCCCCTAAGAAAGGTCCCTGAATGTGCCCAAGGAATCGTGTGCCCCGTTTGTAAAATGGAAGTCTCCTTGCTAATTGACAGGACTGCGAATGGTGTGGCACTTTAAATTACCTTGGCATTAATTGCCTGGACAGGTTGTTCACTCAAATTGCCCTGGCTCGCTAATAACCTGAACGGGCTGGTGCTTTAAATGACCATGGCACTAATGGCCCAGGCTGGCTGCTATTTCACATCATCCTGGCACTAATGGCCTGGAAAGGAGGCTTGCTTTGCAGATTAACGAGTGTCCTCCAAATGGCGAAGGATTATGGAAAAAGAAAGAAAAACAAGTATTTGCAAGGGAAATACAAAAGAAGTTTGACCTCCTTCTTGCCCAGCATTAGGTGTCTTGTGAGTAGGTCTGAGGCACCAGCCTTCTCTGAAGAATATTACACTTCCAACTATCTCTTTACCTTCCACACGAATCCTAGGCCACCATCACTTTATTTTTTAACTTTAAAAAATATTATATGCAGTTCACAGAAGAAGAAACAATCTCCCCTCTGCCCCAGCCATCCTGTCTCTAACGTCTGTTCATTCCTATCCCCACATCATTATTTATCAAGCATTAATTGCTGTATTGATCCTCTTCTACATGTAAGGCCCAAGTGGAGTCCTTGGTGGAAGAGATTTGGAGTTACACTCCCCACCTCTAGAACAGTGGTTCTCAACCTGTGGGTCGTGACCCACAGGAGCTGTATGAAAGGGTTGAGGCTTCAGGAAGGTTGAGAACCACTGCTCAGGAAGCTCCTGTTTAAGTGGGAAACAGAGAGCCATTTGCACATAATTGTGTTGCAAAGTGATTACCATGATTGGTGCTGCCCCAAGAGAGTCTGCCAGGCTAAATGGGCAGGGAAAAGGGCACACTAGAAGCAACTCTTAAGAAGACAATAGAATGAGTTCCTCGAGACAAGAAGGCCTTGCAGGAAAAGAACAGACACAAATGCAGAAGTCATGAAAAGGCATATTTGTAAATCCATTGCTCAAGAGGCAGCTGTCAGGAGACAAGGCTGAGAAGGTCAGCTGGAGCTAGATGGCCAAAGTCTTTTTGGGAAAACAGAACAGGATTTGAGAAATATTTTTGAGATGAAACCTCCTGGATCCAAGGACTAAAGGACCGATCGCATACGAGTTTGAAAAGGAGTCATCAAGGGTAGTATTGATGACCTGGCATATAGTGTCATACTTCGCAGAGTTAAGGTTTACAGGAAGGGACCAATCAGGGTGGCAGAGAAGGGACGAGACTGTGTGATTTTTTTCTTTTTTTGGAAAGGTACTAGGTCTGTGTCAACAGCATCCACCCATCCATTGCATGCCTGGAGCAAACACAGTGCTCGAGGCATTGTGAGAGCTGCACACTTCACAAGGGCATGCTTTGTAATTCATCGAGAGGACCCTTCTCACCATGCCATGCAGGGATTTTTTTTTAAATACATGTATTTTATTATTCTTCATTACATTATTCCCCACCCCCACCCCTCAGTGGTTAGACAGAATTGATTTACAGAAAAGAATATAGAAAACACTAAAGCTCCTGGTAGAGGGAGAAAATTCAAGTGGGGAGAGAGAAGCTCTCTCCGTTTCTCTCCCGGTCTTTCCCCGTCTCCTCCTTTAGGCCTTTAGTCTCAGAGTATATATAGGTGTATGGGTTCCTTGGCCAGGAAACGAATGAATGAATACAGTCCCTTCCGCCAGGGGCAAGGTGAATGAGTGTATCAACGAATGGATACAATCCATTCATGGAGTTGAGGCCTAGGAAATTCACAAGAAACTGACCTAGGCATAGGAAATGGGGGTTCCACATGGCCTTGGGAAATTTCTTAAGCACGCTAGGCTTCAGCTTCCTTATCTGTAAAATGAGAATAATAATAGTACCCACATCATAGTACTCTGAGGATTACATCAGGTAATACATGGAAAACAATAAGACCACCCTCTGCGACAACATAAGCATTCAATAAATATTACCCGTAATTATCATTATTGTTGTTGCCTCTGTTTTGGGTTTTTTTTTTTTTTTTTCCTTGAGACAGAGTCTATGTCACTCTTGGTAGAGTGCAGTGGTGTCACATCTCACAGAAACCTCCAACTCTTGGGATTAAGTGATTCTCTTGCCTCAGCCTCGCAAATAGCTGGGACTATAGGTGCCCGCCACAATGCCTGGCTATTTTTTGTTATCATTGTTGTTTGGAAGGCCCAGGCTGTGTTCGAACCCACCAGCTTCAATATATGTGGCTGGTGCCCTAGCCGCTGAGCTACAGGCACTGAGCCTGCCTCTGGTTTTTTATTCCTTAGGGCTGCCATAACACAGAAACTGGGTGGCCTAAAATAAGAGAAATGTGTTGTCTCACAATTCTGGAGGCTAGGAGTTCAAGATCAAGGTGTTGGTGGGTTGGTTCTTTCTGAGGACTGTGAGGGAGGGTCCATACCAACTCTCTCTTAGGTTCTGATACCCTCAGGTGTTTCATGGCTTTGTAGCTGCCTGTCTTCCGCCTATGTCCCATATGTGCCTGTCTCTGTGTCCGGATTTCCCTTTTGTATAAGGACACTAGTCATGTTGGTTTAGGCTCCACTTTAACAACCTTATCATCTTAATCACCTTTGTGAAGACCTTTATCTCCAAATAAGGTCACATTCTTGGGGGCTTGGGATTAGGGTTTCAACATATCTTTGTGGAAGGACATAATTCAACCCATAATGCAAGGTTAAGTTACTTGCTTGAGTTCACATAGTTTATGAGTGATGAAGCTGGTCCTGGAGCCAAAGATTAATTGATGACAACCCCCATGGTGTAAACCCCAGTGCAAAACTCAACATTGTGAAGCCTGTTGTGGGGAGAAGGAACTAAAAGCAAATGTGAAGAGCCAGCTGCTGTTGTGTTAATGGCATTTTCCTTTTTTCTCCCCTCCACCATAGCCTGCCTGCTCCAGGCTGAGCTTGTAAATTATGAACGAGTCAAAGAATATTGCCTCAAGGTACTGAAGAAGGAAGGAGAAAACTTCAAGGCCCTTTACAGGTCTGGTGTGGCTTTCTATCACCTTGGAGACTATGACAAAGCACTCTACTACCTGAAAGAAGCAAGGACCCGACAACCCACAGGTAAGGCAGCAACTGGGGCTTTCACACTATCATCCCCCTCTAGCAGCTCCTGGCCTCTCCTTGCAGCAGACAGCAGGGCCAGGCAGGACAGAGATGATAAGTTAGGGGTCAGGTGTATATGCTGGGACCTGGAATAAGAAGAGCACACAGCCGGGCACGGGGCTCACGCCTGTAATCCTAGCACTCTGGGAGGCCCAAGCAGGTGGATTGCCTGACCTCAGGAGTTCAAGACCAACCTGGGCAAGAGCAAGACTCCGTCTCTAAAAAACAGCCAGGCATTGTGGTGGGCACCTGTAGTCACAGCTACTCAGGAGGCTGAGACAAGAGAATCACTTGAGCCTAAGAGTTTGAGGTTGCTGTGAGCTATGATACCATGGCACTCTACCGAGCACAACAAAGTGAGACACTCTGTCTCAAAAGAAAAAAAAAAAAGAAGAAAGAAAAAGGAGAGCATACAGTCCCCACATTTGCCTGGGCTCTATAAAGTTTCAGGGAGCACAGGCACCTCTTGTTTTCCAATAGAGTACAGAACTCTTCATCTTTCCCAACTCAAAATTCCACTCTCTTCACTTGTCACTAAACACATATTGAATTCTTACTATGTGCCAAGATGTGTGATGGGTATCAGGGATGTCAATGAACAGACACAGTCCCCACCCAGGAGAAGCTCACATCTGGCTGGGAAGACAATACAAATAAGCCATTCTAGTGCTGAGCCCAGCATCTCTCACATGCTCTGACTTCTCCAGCCTGCTGCTATTCCTTGGAGCATGTGTCATCTCCATCGTTAACTTAGATCATATACTCACTCCTTCATTCATTCATTCATCCCACAGGTATTTATTGAAGAGACATAGTGAAACTGGGTACACAGTAGTGAACAAAAGACAATTGCTGCCTTCAAAGAGCTTATGTTATGATGGTTTACTGTCTAACATAAGTAGGAAGAAAGTGGGGAGACAGGAACAGAACCCAGGGAGGGGCTCTTCACCAGGTGCCTGGAAGTTACCAGTAAACAGACAGATGGAAAACCAATGTAATACTTAGTAGCAGTGAGTGCTATGAAGAAAATAAAGCAGAGCTCAGGGCTCATGTGCAAAGGGATTGGTATTTCAGACCAAGTGGTCAGAAAGGGCCTTTCTGAAGAACAAACATTTAAATAAGGACTTCAGCTTGATGGTCTCATTGTTGTCTATCTGGTCAATATTTTTAAAAAATTCAATCCTGGCTCAGTGACCATAGCTCAGTGGTTAGGACGCCGGCCACATACACTGGGGCTGGCGGGTTTGAACCCGGCCATGGCCTGCTAAACAACAATGACAACTACAACAAAATAGCTGGGTATTGTGGTGGGCATCTGTAGTCCTAGTTACTTGAGAGGCTGAGGCAAGAAAATCGCTTGAGCCCAAGAGTTGGAGGTTGCTGTGAGCTGTGACGCCACAGCACTCTACTAAGGGCAACATAGTGAGACTCTGTCTCTAAATAAATAAATAAATAAATAAGTATTAAATCCTCTTCCCAAGAAGTCTTAAGAACTTTAGGATCTATGTGCAAATGTCTGAATATATAGTTTTTTAAAAATCTTTTTTAAGAACACCAATATCTATTTCTATGTGTTTGTTTTCTGTACATAAATTGTGTTCCACCAACTATATGGAAAGCAACTTGAAGAACAGGAACTGGAGTCATTCAGCAGAATTTCTTGAGCACCCACTACGTGCCAGCACTATTCTAGATGCTATGCCTGGCATTTGGAGCTTGAGAGGGTGTTCATTTCTACTTCTGGAAGTAGTACCCAGAGCAACCCTGAAATTCTTACGTTCTGGTATGTGCAGAACTAAGCAGTTCTATGTCATGCCCTCCGAATTTAAAAACAGGAACTGGTGGGGAAAAATGTCCAGTTTTTACTGAAGTGGTCACCTGACCCAACTTATAAGGACAAAAATAAGACAGTGAAGCAAAGTCATTTAAATTCTTCAAGTTTAAAAACAAATTACATTCAACTAATATTTCTTTTTTTTTTTTTTTTTTTTTGACCGGGGCTGGGTTTGAACCCACCACCTCCGGTATATGGGGCCAACGCCCTACTCCTTTGAGCCACAGGCGCCGCCCTCAACTAATATTTCTTGATCATTGCATTAAGCATTCTAGACTTATCTATCTATTCCAGTCCTCACAGCAGTTTTAGGAGGAAGGTACTATGGTCCCCAGGAGAGGCAGTCTTTGGAGTTGTGCCTTCTTGGGCGTCTTACTTAATCTTCCCAGGTCTGAGCCTTCTCTTTTGTCACAATGAGGGTGAGAACGCATACCTTGCAGGGCTCTAGTGAGGATTAAATGAGATAGTTCAAAAAGTTCAAAAACCTGGCACAAGGTAGGCATTCGAAAGTGGAGGTTATTTCTTGCATATGAGACAGGAGGCTTGGGAAGTTGGTGGCTTCTCTGAGGATAAACTCCAAGTGAAGTCTTAATTAACTGTGCTGATGTGGGGACCACTGGGATGTACTGCTGCATAGAACTAAGGGGAGGAATTCTCCCTTCTCGCCCTCCCATCTGTCCCCTGGGTCATGGCGACCTGTCCACATTAGCTAAGGGGAGGCAGTGAAGGAGAGGGCTAGCATCTGGTTGCCCTCTCAGCCACCACAGATCAGCAGAACGGACCTTGGCGGAATGAGTCTGGCCTGTTCTCTATCTGCAGAGTCAGCTTTTGCTGATTCTGTGTTGATGCAGTAATTGCCCTCAGCAGATATTTCCTCAGGTGTGTTTCTCTCCTCACAGACACCAACGTGGTTCGGTATATCCAGCTGACAGAGATGAAGCTCAGCAGATGCTCCCAGAGAGAGAAAGAAGCCATGTAACTGGGAAGCCTCTCCAGGGACTTCCAGGCAGCCCCTGCTGGAGAGCCCCTCCCTGGGTTCTGTCCCTTTCTCCCCACTTGTTACAACTCCCTCTTTTTTTCTTCCTACTGTGCCCCCAAATCTTTCCCAGGGTGAAAAGAAGGAGAAGTGCAAATTTGGAATCTGGCAGGTTGCCCAGACAGTGGAACCATCCTCTTCTCCAGCAAGTTGGCAGCTGACAGGGCCCTGATTTCTGCTGGGACAGCTGGAGAGGGGGTCTCATGGGCTGAGAATGCCCCCATGGCTTCTGACAGAGGGAGAGCCTGGCAGGTGTATCATCCCCAAAAGCAGCAGGCTCAGGGCTGGACCCTTCCACACATTCCTGACAGACCAGAGTATCAAAAGACAGCTGTTACGAATCCAGGGACGAGACAAACACCAGAAGCAACGGTCCAGCTGATATAGAGCGTGAATTTGCAGGCTGGAGTCCCCATGCCCTTGGGGCTCCCCCTTCCTCCCTCACTGCCTTGGCTTGTGCATTTTCCTCTTCTCCCAGGGGATCCAAGACTCTGCCAGGACTCACATGCCACTGAAGCCCACTCTTAGTGCCCTTTGGTGACTACTCATACCATTGTCCCGTCCTCCCACTCAGCAGGCAGCTGGACAGGGTGAAGTGGGCCAACATTTGGGGCAGGGTAGCGGTGTAGGTGATGTGGGAGGGAGAGATATCACCCAGGGTTGATGGGGGGAGAGCAGTGTTTAGGCTGGGGTATTGAACTGTGGACTAATTAAGTGTAAATAAAAACAAATTAACAGGCAGCAGTTCCTGTGATTTCTGTGGGAAGCAGCCCCACACCCTCACTTTTACTCTCTCCCTAACCCTCAGTCAGAGCTTCTTATAGCCAGGCAGGATGGGGCTTCCCCCAAAGCAATTGGCCATTTCTCCAGTGGCATACAATGTGGGCTGTGGCCTTCGTGTTTTTAAGAGTGGGCTGGAAATATGAAGACCGTCCAAGGGCTTGGCTTTTGGGGAATTTGTATAACCTTTTCTTGATGAAATTATCTGGACTCAATATCTAGCACACAGAATATGTTAAAAAAAATATTTGTTGAATGAATAAGTTATGACTGCAGACTGGCTCTCCTGCCTTAAACTGCTTCCATCCCAGCCTAGTCTCCTGGGACCTATGCTCCTTACGCTATGCCATATTGCTTCAGTCCAAATGGCAGGGCTTCTTGTCTGCCCGCTCCTGTGCAATACGCTGTGGGACACAGGATATAGTCCCGGTCTGTGAGGAGATGGAAGAGTCGAGAACTGCAGAGAAGGATACTACCAATGACACCTTTAATTTATATGATGCTTTAAAATTTTCAAAGCACTTTCATGTATTTTTCGTGTGACTAGTGGAAAAGACAATATTGTATAAAATTAAACTATATACAGATGCAATAATGTTAATAGTTAGGATTTATTAAATGCACTATGTTCAGATCTTTACATGTATAATCTCATTTCTTTCATGAAATTGCTGTATGAGATACTAGTCTCATTGTGATGGATAAGAAAACTGAAAACCATAAAAATTAACTATGCCAAGGTTGCATGGCCTTCAGTGACATAGCTAGGATTTGAAGCAGCTCTGACTGGCTCCAGAGCTCTTGCTACTAACTATTCTATGCTTATTTGCCTCTCCACAAGTATCATATTGGGCACTCACAACCGTTCAAGAACAAGGCAATATGTATTAACTTGAAAGAGTTCACCATGTCAAGGGTGGTGCATGGGCCTCCTCTTGTATTTATCCAAGGCCAAAAAAAGACCAGAGACTAGAAACCCTAGTGGTCAAAGCAGTGACCAGCCAGGCAAAGACAACGGAGACCCAATTTCTATGCTTGGTTCAATCTTTGTGCTCATGAGGCCTGCACATATCCTAACAACTCACCTAACACTCCTCACTAGCACTGAGAAAGGGTAACAGTTACCGGTAGAGACCGAAAGGAAACATAAGAGTTAATGGGCTGTTTGTTTAAGATGAGGCTCCACCACCACAGGATCCAATCAATGTTGAGGGGCTCAGAAGCCAGCAACACAGTTTATATTAAAAGGTTTTAATGGGTGCTGCAAGAAGATGGCTAGAAATATTCAGGGGCCCACATTTGCTCACCCTCAGGAGAAGAGGAAAAGGAAAAAGCTGTTTCGGCTGCCACGTTCTCCTTCACTTCTACCATATCCTTCTCTCTGCCCTCTTTCTCCAAAAGGGCCTCACCTGACCCTAATGCAAAGCTCCCCTGAGGTCTTTCACAAGCATACATGCAAAACTCTCCCATCTCCAAGTCTTCAGCCCAGTAGGTTCATGAGTTGGCAATCTTCGTCTGCAGGTGAAGATGAGGTCAGAGGTGGCCGGCAGATCCATGTCAGACTGACAGGGTCTTTCTTTGGTCTTCCTACAGCAGCAAGGACTCAGAGTAATTATTCCCAATATGGAAGCCAGAGAGAAGTCTTACTCAAATGGGTATTTTGGCCTAGGCTGGACAGTTGGGGATACCACTGTTCCCATCCCAAGGGAAAAGCTTGAAAAACAAAACGAGGTGAGGACAACCTCTAGGAACCTTGTAGAACCAGTGTGCAGGCCATCTGCTTGTCTGGTGACTTAGATATACACGCTTATTAAAACTCCATTCACTATGACGGAAGATAAATGATCCCAAAGAAAAAAGCTACCTGGGGTATCGGTTGCTGTCTGGGGTGATAGAGCTGAATTTTCCATGCATTTGTCCAACAGAGACTTCAGAGAGCTCTTAAGCCCATGAAGTCCATTCTCCTTACCAAAACTGTGGCTTTCTTCTCCCAACCCTGCCCCAACAAGGACTGTGACTTACTTAGACACTTTGTGGATGTCACTGCTGAACTGTCCATAGACCGAGGACTAATCTTGGACCTGACCTGCATTGTCGTCTCCTGCCTGGACTTTTATGATAAGACTTTTGGGGAAAGACTTAACTTTTTGTTTAATTATTACAAAAGCATCACATGTGTATTACGGGAACTTTAGATAAAAATAAGAAAAAAAAGGACAAAATCTAATCCAATCTAGTCCATAATTCTCCCACCCAAGACTCCCTTTAAGTTCCTTTTGGAATAAACGGACACGTGCATATGCACAATTGTGGGTTTTTTAAATTAAAACTGGATCGCACTGTATATAGTCTTTAATAACTTCCTTTTCAAAATGTGTATTTATATTTTAGAATATGTAGTACATACTCAGATCAAAAAAAACTCAAAAAGTACAAAATGCTCTATAGGCAGAAGTCCATCTCCTTCCCACCCTGTCTGCTCACATCTAGTTTCCCTGTAATTTCTTGTGTAAGCATCTCCAGAAGGATATATGCAGACATACGTGTATATATATTCTTTTATCACATGCTAACGGTAGCATATTACATACTTCTGCTCCTTCTGTCACTTCACTTAGTATTTCGTGAATGTTTTCTGCACGTCTCTCTCACTTCCAGCAGCATCTTCATTACGTGAGTGGACCCTCATTTTGTAATCATTCCCCCAAATAATAATTATTTCATTTGTTCCCAGTCTTTATTGTAAATAATGTTGCAACAGACATTCTTGTACTTAAATTTTGTACACATCTGTGACTATTTCCTTAGGATAAGATCCAAGAAGGAATTGCTTGGCTTTTTTTAAAAATTTTGATAAATGTTGCCAACCACAGTCCAGAAAGTTTGTACCGAAACACTTTCCTATTTGAATCCTGGAGCATTCCCTGTTCCTGCACCTTAAGATTAGGGTTTTAGCACTTATCAAATCTTTACCAGTTTGATAATCAAAACAACTGTACATCAATGCTGTCTTAACTTGTTATTTTAACTTTCTTTGATTATTACTGAATAACATTTTTCATATGCTCATTGGCCATTTGAACTTTCTTCTTTGTGAAATTTCTATTGTTTGATATTGGTATGTTCACGATCGATTTGTAATTTTGTTAAGAATATTATTTTTGTCAACAAATGCTATAAATAAGCTTTCCAAGTGCTTTGCTTTCAAATTTTGTTTATGGTGCTTTTTGACATACATAAATTCTTAATTCTGCAATTAACTTGTTCTTCTGTTGCCAGCTTCTCTTGCCTACAGTTCATCCTCTTATTTCTGTCATGATAACCCTTCTAAAACACAGTCCGATCATGTGCTTCCTCAACCTACACATCTTCAGTGCTTCCTCATCACTTTGCGGATAAAGGCCAAACTCCTTAACATAACACACAAGGTCTCTCATATATGTTCTCCCATGAATTTTTCCAGGCCCTCCTTCCAAGGTATCCTGCATTCCACTGCTACGCAGCTTCTTGTGATGCCCTGGACCATTGTGCTGGGTCTCTGGGCCTTTCCACACTGTTCCCTCTGCTTCATTGGCCATTCCTCACCAGTTCAAACATCTCTCCCCACCTTACTGACTCCTACAGCCCTTGACCTGGTCACTGCTAGTAAGCTTTCCCTGGTCTGAACTCTTTAACACAGGCCCACCTCTGCCTAGTGTGTTTGCTACAACAAATTAGAACTTCAGTGTACTTTCATCTATCCCACTACCTATTCCACAGTTGCTCAAGGCAGGCACTGTGGTTTATTCGTCTTTGTAGCCAGAATGTCTGGCACAATGCCTGGCACACCATAGGTACTCAGTGGCACATGTTACTTGAGAGAAATGCAGGGCTGAACTAGATCTGTGCTTCTGAGAAATGAAGACATCCTTGGAGACTTAGGTCAAAAGAGAAACGGCATGTACCATCCCCAAGCTTTCTAAGACATCAGAATCGCATGGAAAAGCTTTTTAAAAATACACAACCCTGGGCTCTGCTTTAGACCCACTGACTTGGACTCATGAGGATACTCTAGTTCTTGAACATCCTGAGATGTTCTGATGATCAGCAAGGTGAAGGGCCCACTGCAGAGGTAAATCAGCAGACAGACTTCAGAGCATGTAGCTCCACCATTTCAAATCACATGAGCTTTTAGAGTGACTAGCTGGAGGAGCTTTATGTGAAGACAAGATTTAACACCTGCTAACTTCGTGACCCTGGGGCAATTGTTTAACTTTTCTGACCCTCATTTTCCTTGCCTGTACATGGAGATAATGTTATATTTCTTTTCTTTTTTTTAGAGACAGAGTCTCACTTTATTGCCCTCAGTAGAGTGTCGTGGTGTCACAGCTCACAGCAACCTCCAACTCCTGGGCTTAGGCGATTCTCTTGCCTCAGCCTCCCAAATAGCTGGGACTACAGGTGCCCAGCACAATGCCCAGCTATTTTTTGTTGCAGTTAGGCCAGGGCCAGGTTCAAACCCTCCACCCTCAGTATATTGGGCCGGCACTGTACCCACTGAGCCATAGGTGCCACCGATAATGTTGTATTTCCTAAAGGAGTGTTTAGAGGATTAAAAAATAACTGTCTCCCAGTGCCTGGGACACAGTAAGCACAGAAAACTGTCGTTTCTTCCCCCCACCCTCCTTGGCCTCAGTTTCCTCATTTATAGTGTGGACTGGTATCTTCCACATTCCCACTCTGCACTCCAGAGGGAAGGGAACCCCCCAATGGGCCTTTGGGTTACTCTTGATCAAACAGAACAAGTGTTTGGGGGGGATGGGGAGACAGAGAAAGCGTCATACTCTACCCCAGGCCCTCTCCAGGCCGATCGGAGACTCCACAGCAATCAATAGGACTGATTCTGATGGTCCTCAGAATCAGGTGTCTTCCAGTCACATCCAAAGATTAACACAGTTTTCTTCCTGACAGTCCACCTAGAGCCCAGCAGCCTCTGAACTACAAGGAGAAGGCAATTGTCAGGAAATAGAATTAGCCATTGCCTGCTCTCCTTCCAGTGCCCTTGGTTACCCCAGCACATGCCTCAGAGCAGGAAAGGCAAAACTGGCTGTGAGGTCACATAGCTGCTCTGCAGCTGCCTTGATTAAGATGCCCCACGCCCTGTTCCTAATGTGTGCACTCTCTCTCCCTACCAGCCCAGGGCGGGTAGCAGAGGCAGGGGGAAAAAAATGCATTCAGCCCATCAAGCATGGCTTAGTTCAAATTACTGAGTCGGCATGAAAAGTCCCACTCTAAATGGATGCAATTGGGTTCTATTAAAAACCGCACTCAGTGAGGCCCTTAACTATTAACATTTGCTAAGACATGGAGGAGGGAGGGGAGGTAAAGGCCCCTGAAAAGGCTGGGATCTCAGCCGCTCTGCTCAATTGCTTGTCTGAAAGGGAGCCTACTTTTGAAACCCAGCCTTGCCTGATTAGGGCTGGATGGGAACTCAAACCTCAAAAGTTCAACCCTCTTACAGAGGAGGGATCAAGTCCAGGGAACGTTAATAAGTCCATGGACTTATTCACAGTCACACTGGAACTCAGCTCCACTGCCTGACAGCAAACTTCATACTCTCTCCAGTAAACTAAAACACATGCACGAACACCTATGTCTTAAAGACACATAGACGTTCAATGCTGTAAAATCATTCTCTTCTGAAGAAAGAAGGAGCATAGTGCTCATTCAGTCACTCACTATTTATCATTCTAGTCACGGCAGTAGGTGGTTCAGTGGTGGTTGTCTCTGCTTGAGAGGCTTACAGGCTGTGGGGAAGAAAGAAAAGAAAACAGACAGTGTCAATTCTGTGTAGGAAGTGTTACACATAAAAAAGAAACACATGGGAACACATGGAAAGGGGTATCCACACTTACACCAATTCTGGAGGGCCTGGGAGGGCTGCTGAGGTGATGGTGAGTGGACGGAGCAGGAGGGGCAAGAGAGCCGGGCACAGTGGCTCACGCCTGTAATCCTAGCACTCTAGGAGGCTTAGGCAGGTGGATTGCCTGAGCTCACAGGTTCAAGACCAGCTTGAGCAAGAGCGACAGACCCCGTCTCTAAAACTAACCAAGGGTTATGGTGGGCACATGTAGTCCCAGCTACTCAGGAGGCTGAGACAAGAGAATAGCTTGAGCTCAAGAGTTTGAGGTTGCTGTGAGCTGTGATGCCATGGCACTGCACCCAGGGTGACAAGTGAGATTCTGTCTCAAAAAGAAAAAAGAAGTGACAAGAGAGGAGCAAACTTCAACCCAAGGCTGGTGGCAATGCTCTATTACTCCTTTTCCATGACATGATGTGGAAAGACTTGAGAGAATCATCACAAGTTATCTTCTTACCTTTTTCCTGGTTTTTCATGCCTGAGCTCAAGCAATGTCACTTTTACTACCTTTGTAGGCCCAAGGTCTGAGAAGTCACAGAAGACCCTGCACCTTGGATCTGATCAAATCTTCTCTGTGTAGAACAAGAACAAGTGGCTAGTCGTGTTTACTCTAAGTACAATCAGAGCTCTTCAAGATATGTGATTTCCAAGTTTCACAAATGCAGCTAACAAGTGCCTGGGATGTGTCCTATTGTTTTATGTTCCTTTGAGTAATCTCAGCCTCTTTATTCTAGAGCCGCACTGTCCATTAGAAAAGTGTGAATTACTTACGCAATTTCAAATTATCTAGTAGTCACATTTTAAAAAGCAAAAATAAACAGTAAAGTTGCTTTTAATAATATACTCTAAGCAAAAATGAGATTAAGAAAACAGCCAAAGAAAATACTCAGAAATAAATTTAGCAAAAGAAGTCCCAAACACTTATTCTGATGACTGCAAAAGACTGTTGAATGAAATTAAAAGAAGCCGGAAAGAATGGAAAGACGGCTCATATTTATGAACTATAAGACTTAATATTACTAAGACAGCAATACTTCTTCAACTAATCTACAGATTCAACATAGTTTCTATCAAAATTCCAACCAATTTCTTTGCAGAAAGAAATTTCTTTGACAAATTTATCCTAAACATCGCATGGAAGTTCAAGGGATCTGGAATCTCCAAAACAATCTAGAAAAAGAACAAAATTGGGAAAGCCACACTCCCTGACCTCAAAACTTACTACAAACCTATAGTAAGTCAAGACAGTGTAGTCCTGGCATAAAGACAGACAATAAATAGACCAAGGGAATAAGAAATAATAACCCCCAAAATCAACCCTCACATTTATGGTAAATTGATGTTATATAAGAGTACCAAGATCATTCAGTGAGGGAAAAAAAGATTCTTTTTAACAAACAGTGCTGGGACAACTGAATAGCCTCCTGCCAGAGAATTAAGTCAGACCCTTACTTACACATGTAAAAGCTTACTCAATATAGATCAAAGACCTAAATGTAATAGCTAAGATTACAAAATTCTTAGGTGAAAATATAGGTGTAAATCTTCATGACCTTGGAGTAGTTAATTATTTCTCAGATATGACACTGAAAGCACAAACAACAAAAGAAAAAAATAGATAAATTGGACTTTTTATCTATTAAATTTAAAAATATTTATACTTCAAAGGACATCATCAAGAAATGCCAACCTGCAGAATAAGAAAAAAATTTTGCAATCATATATCTGATAGAAACTTGTATCTAGAATGTCCAGGCATGGCAACTAACACCTGTAATCCTAGCACTCCAGGAGGCTGAAGTGGGAGGATCACTTGATCTCAGGAGTTCGAGACCAACCTAAGTGAAAGTGAGACCCCATCTCTACTAAAAATAGAAAAATTAGGCGGGTATTGTGGTGGGCACCTGTTGTCCCAGCTACTCAGGAGGCTGAGGCAGGAGGATCACTTAAGCCCAGAAGTGTGAGGTTGCTGTGGGCTATGATGCCACGGCACTCTAGCCTGGGCAACAGAGTGAAACATTGTCTGAAGAAAAAATAAAAAGAATATAGAAAAAATTATTACAATTCAATAATAAAAAGAACAAATAATATATTATTGAGTTCAAATTATGTATTATAAAATTCACAAATCTCAAATGTTAGTCAATACATCCTAACCAAACAAAACACTCCTGCACCAACGCAACCACCATAACAGGAAACATCACCATCACCCTAGCAAGTTCTCTTACGTCCTGTTCCAGTCAGCCTACTCTCTGAACCTCTACAGACAACCATAATTCTGATTTCTAGACCCATAAATTAGTTTTGTAGAAACAAAAATAGTTTCTGAAATTCACATAAATGGAATTCACATGGAGTAACATTAATCAATATATAACTTTTTATCTTAACACAATGTGATTTTATTCCTATTAAATGCAATCATTGGCTCGGCGCCTGTAGCTCAAGTGGCTAAGGCACCAGCCACATACACCAGAGCTGGCAGGTTCGAATCTGACCCGGGCCTGCCAAAGAATAACAACTACAACCAAAAAATAACCAGGCATTGTGGCAGGCGCCTATAGTCCCAGCTACTCGGGAGGCTAAGGCAAGACAATCTCTTAAGCCTAGGAGTTGAAGGTTGCTGTGAGCTGTGACGCCACAGCACTCTACCCAGGGTGATAGCTTGAGGCTCTGTCTCAAATAAATAAATAAGTGTAATCATTGATTTTAGTCTTTTCTCACAGCTTGTTATGAACACTTTGGTCTTGATTTTGCTACACATCTGCTACTTTCCCCAACTTCATGCCACCTACAGAGTTGATAATAATGCCTTCTATCCTTCATCCAACACAGGATGAGACCAAAGAAGGAGTCCAGGAGGACCTCACTGGAAACCTCCCTGCAGTTTTCAAGCTTAGGAGATGAGCAACATTGTGGAAGAACCAGGCAACAGGAGGCCCAGGGAGCTAGCACCCTGTGTAGGTGGGAAGGGCAGAGTTCTCTTTAGGATGCGTGGACTTGGGGTACAGTGACTGGATATCATGGTGGGATGTGGGCTGGGATAGGGCAGGGCTTGGAGGAAGGTCTGAGAGTCTCTTGCATAAAAATGAGCAAGATGTAGAAGGAGGCAAAGAGATCCCAAAGGGGTGAACTGAAGGCTGGGTCAGCCACCCACAGGAGAGGTCTGTGAAGGTAGGTTTCCAAGGTCATCTGAGGAGTCTTAAGATAAAGATCTTCTTTGGTCTCGTTTTATGCTTTGTTTTGTATGTTTTGTTAAGTCCTAAATAGAGTCTGGCAGGTTATAAGGACAATTATTTTTCTAGATTTAGAAGCTACTGAAATTGTGCAATCACGGAGAGCATTTAGTCCCTTCCCTCACTCCCCCAACCTCAAAGCAGTGAGGCTTTTGGTCCAGGCTAAGTGCAAGATGAGGGTCAGAGGAGGGTCAGAGGAAGAACATAATGAATGCAAACATTCTTCATGGGAGGAACATGTCATTTCTTCCCATCTTTCAGAGGAGCATTCTGGTCAAGTAAAGGTCACCTTGTCAAAGTATTTCTCAAATTTCTTTTTGATTACTTTTGATTTAGCATTATATGGCTTCTGCTTCTTTATCACATGCATGGACTTAGAAATACAGGTGAGCACACAACTGGAAGTGAGGAAACCTGGTCCTGGGCTTGCCATCTCTGACTGTAGGACCTTGAGCTTATGGCAGGCCTCATTTATCTCATCCTCATCTATAAATGGGGGAAGGTGAGCCAGCATATCAGAATTACTCAGCCAGCATTTTAAAAAGTACAGATGGTTTGGGGTCTAGGAAACTGTATTTTTCTTTAAGCTAAAATTCCAATACAAGCTCATAGACTGATATTTGGGAATCACTGAACTACTCTAAGTTCTTTTATTTTTTTTCTTTGAGACAGAGTCTCACTTTGTCACCCTTGGTAGAATGTCGTGGTGTCATGGCTCACAATAACCTCAAACTCCTGGCCTTAAGCGATTTTCTTGCCTCGGCCTCCCAAGTGCTGGGATTACAGGTGTGAGTCACCGAGCCTGACCCTTACTATAAGGTCTTTTACAGTTCTAATAGTCTATAAATATGTGGTAGGGTGTCCAAGCTAACCAAAGCAGAACTGGTCCTTCCTCATTCATGCAAAGGGACTTAAGAGAAGATGAAGGGATGGAGATTTAAAAAACAATGAGGATGGAATATCTGACCTTCAGGCATGGTTGCAGGTTTGCAGTAGACCAGAATATTATGGAAACTTTTATGATAAGGAAATGAGATTTAGAAAGCAGACCAGTGGCCCATTTGGCCCATAATCCAGTGTGAGCAAGCACATGACATGACACCTCCTCCACAGTGGATGGAACTGTGCACCCTGTGAGCATAAAGTTGCTGAGGGCTCTCAGGTACCACTGAGCTTGGAGACGGCTAAATTCTTTTACCTTCTTCCATTCCCCTTCCACCTCTGGCATTGCGTCTGCAGCTGCCTTTTGACCCATTAAGCCCCACTGCCCTAGCCTGAGTCTAATCCACACCTTCCCATGTTGGCACAAAAGAACCTGAGATCTCTTTAGAACCCAGAGCAAGGATCGGTAAAACAGACAGGGAAAGGGAGCAGAAAGTCTGTTCAATAAGCTAAAACTCTCTTTGTCAGTCACATTGCTCACTTAGCAAACAAGAATCTGAGCCACAGAGCACTGAGGTGTCCAAAGAACCATGATGGACACAGCAAGAGCCATGTTAACCTGGCTTGCAGTCCTGGGATTCTCTGTGCAAAGAGCTTACAATCTCCCCTCGGGACTGCTGAAGATTGCTTGAATTGATTTCCTGAATCTCCTGGCAGGTGGCAATAGAGGAATTTTTAATAAGACTATTAATAGAAAATATGCATTAGGGAACGTCTAGTGAATCTACTAATACAGGAACTATGTCGGGTTATCAAAGCTCACACTGAATATTGCTGATGTTAGGGTATGTGTGTGTGTGTGCACGCGCATGTGCACACACGCTTATACCCATGTGCCCACCTGACAAGACCAGCAAGAGTCCACATGTCAAAGGTGCATGGGCGATATGGTTGCATCCTGCTATTGGTCTATAATATACAAAGACTTCATTCAAAGATGAGCACACTAAAGTATAGTTAGTTTAAAATTAGAATGTAATCAGGTTCTTAACATCACCCAACAGCATTCTATCCTGGAATAGAGAGTTTTAAAATCCAGCAGCTCACACATCTCCCCCAACTTAAATGCACCCATGAATCACTGGGAATCTTGTTATGCTGCAGATTCAGATTCAGTATGTCAGGAGTAGGGTCCAAGATTCTGCCTAACAAGACCCCAGGTAATGCCTGTGCAGCTGATCTGTGGACCACACTCTGAGTAGGAGGGCAGAGAGTAGCCTGACCCCTGAGCAGAGGCAGACAAGCTGCAGAGTCAGCCAACCCCCAGCCCTGTATCCAGACACTCCCTCTCACCGTTTTTTTAAAAGATATAATACTTTATTGAGTGTTTATAAAGTCTTTGAGAGACAGAATAGAAATTTTACCACAAAGTTCTTTCAGTGGCTTATGCAAGGCCAAAGAGCAAATAAAAATATACATTTTATGAAACACATCTGAATGGGGTACCAGGAGATCACATTTTTGAGCATCAAGGTTTGTAATATGTGGAGACAGGGCTGCATGAGTAAAGGCCCTGATTCCAGGCCTGCGCAGGTAACCCTGAGTCAGAATGAGTCCAGGTTCCCTAAAATCAGGCAACCACTGCTGTGGCCCCATCTCTGCTTCGCCAAATGCCTATGATTGTCAAGTGCGGGTTTCTCTCTTCCACGCCTGTCAGAAGCATCTGGGTTTTCTCATCAAATCTAGTTTTTGTCAGGCCAAGAACCCACAGGGGACACCCTGGGTATCTCAGAGCCTCACAGTGCACAGCCACCCACTGTGGTCCAAGGTGTTTAGGGTCAGGTCCAGCATCCTCAGGGCCCCACTATTGCTGAGAGCAGAATAGAGGTCCCTGCAGCAGGCACTGGTCAACCCACAGTCCTTCAACCCAAGAATCTCCAGGTGGCAGTTGGCATGCATCAGGGCTTCCCACAATACTTTCACACCCACGCCTATCTTGTTGAGCCCAATCTGCAGACTTGTCAGCTTTTGATTGCTGATAAGAACTGAGGCGAGGTCTCGACAGTCCACAGCAGTGAAAGAACAATTTGCCAAACCCAGAGACCAGAGACAGCAGTCTGGGTGTCTCGGGGCTGCGCAGAGAACTTTCAGTCCTTTGTTGTGCAGGTTGCTGGTGCTGAGGTCCAGAGAGCACAGGCTTTTTGTACTAAGAAAAGTTTCATGAAGTAAGTCCCAGCAAGGATTCCTGAGGAAGCAGCCAGACAACACTAATTCTTCTATGTTGCACATTGACGAGCTCAAGACTTTACAAAACATCTCTGTGTCCTCACAGGAAAGATTTATGTTGTGGAGGTTCAAGTATTTCAAGTCTGGGCTGTGAGAAAACACCTCAAGGCAAACACTACTTCCACCTACAAGGGAAACATGGGTTAGCTGAAGGTCTTCCAGGTGACAGGCGGGATGTCTCAGCTGATTGCACAAAATCTCCAAAACAGACCGGCAGAAGTCAGTGTTTATTATTTCCAATCCTTTGAGGTGCTCATTGGTCGTGAACACAGAGAAAATGTGATGCCACTGAATGACATTGCGACTTGGCCAACAGCCATGTCCATTCTCCTCAATGACATTTGGGACTGAAAACGAAAGTCTCTTCAAGCCAGAGCAGTATTTTAAGCAGTAGGCACAAACCACCAGGTCCAAATCATTATTGATAGAAAAGTTGGAGAAAATTCATGGCCTCCCCCATGAAGGTCTTATCCTCCATCTTGAAAAGACAGTAAAAAAATGAAATAAGTAAAACAAGAAATCAGTCTGCCCTGGGAGAACTTCACATTCTCCTAAGTTCTTCAGGATCTGGTGAAATTGCTGCCTTATCTCTTGGGATAGTTGGAAACAAAAAATGTGTCTAGGCTGGGCACCTGTGGCTCAAGCTGCTAAGGCGCCAGCCATGTACACCTGAGCTGGCGGGTTTGAATCCAGTCCGGGCCCGCCAAACAACAATGGTGGCTGAAACCAAAAAAATAAAGGCCAGGCGTTGTGGCGGGCGCCTGTAGTCCCAGCTACTTGGGAGGCAGAGGCAGGAGAATTGCTTGAGCCCTGGAGTTGGAGGTTGCTGTGAGCTATGA
>CAUYRH010071942.1:0-36098 GCA_963574655.1 Perodicticus potto
AACCATTAGCAAAAAATTGTTTCAAAATAGTTTAAGGCACTGAAATAGATGCATGCATAACATATTATCAACACAATGAAACATCATGAAATTATACCAAATGAGGGAAGTACATAACTTTTTTTTTTTTTTTTTTTTGTAGAGACAGAGTCTCACTTTATCACCCTTGGTAGAGTGCTGTGACATCACACAGCTCACAGCAACCTCCAACTCCTGGACTTAGGTGATTCTCTTGTCTCAGACTCCAGCAGGATCACTCTGTTGTTGCTGGGTCTTTGTAGGGAGTGACCCTCTGTAGCTCCTGTGGGACTGCCCCACTCAGGGAGTTCTGGCTGTGGGAGCAGCTTCAAAGTGTGGCACACCCAGATCAAGAAGCAGGGTGTGGGATGGAGCACCCGGGGGCCTTTGCAAAGGGAGCCTGTGCCTCCAGCAGTCTCTGACTGGGAGGAGGGCTTCGGAGGGAAGGCACGGGTAGCGCAGCCTCCTGAGTCCCTGGCCAGACCTATTGGACTGGTGCGGAGGCAGAGAGGTTAGGAGAGGAGGCAGGTTGTGTGGCTCCCAGAGTTCCTGGCCCAGGGAGGCAGGCGAAGGCCTGGCAGGTTCCTGGCAGAGTCCTTGGCTGGTGTGGGTGGCAGGTGGAGTCCAATTGTGCAAGTCCCAGCAGAGTCCCTGACCATGGCAGGCCAGGTGGCAAGCTGAGGCCCGGCAGAGTCCCTGGCTGCTGTGAGTGGGAGGCCCGTCTGCTGAAAGTGGGGTCCCAGCAGGGAGTTCCAGAGGGCTCAGATTAGAGCTGCCTGGGGGTCCCAGCAGAGTCCCTGTCCATGGCAGGTGGCAGGCCAAGGCCTGGCAGAGTGCCAATCGGGCTGCACGGGGGTCCCAGTGGAGTGGAGTTCCTGGCTACTGTGGGTGGTGGGTCTGGGGCACTGATTGGATTGGGCGGTGTCCCGGCAGGTGTCGGCCCAGGCGAGGCGAGGCAGAGATCAACACCATGTGGGAGTCCAGGGGGACTTCCTGGCTGCTGCTGGTGGTGGGCCAAGGCCAGGCAGGGTGCCAATTGGGGCCTCATGGGTCCTGGTGGAGGTCCTGCCTGCTTCGGGAGGCAGGCTGAGGCCCAGTGGGGCATGGATCCAAGCTGCGGGGGTCCCGGTGGAGTCCCTGGCCTGGGGGCTTGTGGGGGCTCTGTGGGGCCCTCGAATCTCTTACCTGGCAGGCCGCCTGGTCCCACAGATAGGGAGGGTGGGCACTGCTCAAGTCCTCCTCCCTCACTTTCAGCAGAGGTAAGGCTTCTGGTGCGTCACGTAAGGGAGGAAGGGTGTCCTGGAATTTCAGAATGGCAGAAATCTTTAGTTCAGTTTTTCTGCCTGAAGCTTGGTTTCTTGAAGTTCCATCAGAGGTGACCTGCAGTTTTCACTTCTCTCTCTTTGCTGGGCTCCCAGTCTTGGGCTCCCAGCTCAATTGGGCAGTTTCTGGAGGTTATCTTTCCTTTGGACAGGAGCCTCTGTCAGAAGCTGCTTCTAGTCAGCCATCTTGCCCCCACTTCCGAGAATTTTATATGTTTATTGAAAAATATGAGTCTTCTGACTCAACACCCGTAGCTCAGTGAGTAGGGCACAGAACACATACACCAAGGCTGGTGGGTTCAAGCCCTGCCTGGGCCTGCTAAAACGACAATGACCCAACATCATATATTGTAAGGAAAGTGCTTATTAAAACCATAATGATATTTCACTTTTCCTAACGAATAGGTTGTCAAGTTCAAAAGTTTGGTAATAAATTATTTTGGCAAGTATTTGGGGAAACAGGCACACTCATAGTTTGGAGAATTAACTGAGATCACCTCTTCGGAGGGTGATTAGGCAAACATCTACTGCAATTTTAAAGTGCCTGTATTCTCAGACCCAGCAGACCTGCTTTTACAGATATATCCATACACGTCCAAAATGCATTATCACTGCAGTGTTATCTGCCTTAGCAAATTTTGGACACAACCTAAATATATGTTTTTAAAAATCTTTATATTAACCATCCATACACTGGAATGTTACATACTATCAGTAAGAATGAACCGGCTCTACATGCATTGCTCTGAAACCATGTCTAAGGTGTATTATTAAGTGACAAAGACAGATATACCCTATGATTTGGCTTGTGATGTAAAGGATGTAAATACATATGCACTTATACATGCATAGACTGTCTATGGAAGGATACAGAAGGAATTTAGGAGACCAGATGGGGGAACTGGGAGACAAGAGTGAAAATGAGATTACCACTCAGTATACCCTTTTGAACCTTTTGAGATTTGCTCCAGGTATGTGTATTACCTATTTTTAAAAGTAAGTACAAAGACAAAAGAAAGACTAGCCAAGTGAAATGCTTGTGCTCTCTGGTGCTGGCACAGACTGCCTGTTGAACCATCCACTCTGGTCTGCTTGGCTCATCCTCAGTGGCTCTGTGACCTCTTGGATCCTCACCTTGGCTCTGTTTTGATTCCTGATACCCACCAGCTGCCTTTGTCCTGATAACTCATTTCAGAGGGCTCCTCTGGCTTCCCTCACTGGCACTCTCTCAGACGTAATGCCGTGAATGCTGTCTGGCTCCCTGTGCTCAGCTTGCTGCAGCCCACCAACTCCTGGCCAGGCCTCCAGTTGACGAGACAGTAGGCACCTCCTGGCACCAGTCACTGCCTAGTCCCAAGGAGCAAATGGTCTACATGCTCATCCATTGTATGGATTACAAGGGGGGGCTGCCTGTGGTCATATTTTACCTTTGATTGGCCCAGTAAACCTGGGTTCTTTTATTTGCTTGTTTCCTCATTGGTTGATTTGTTAGTTCTTTTGTTCATTCTTTCAGTAAGTACTTCCAAACGAGAGAAACAGAAACTATAGTCCAATGGGATTAATGTTAAGAACACTTTTAAAGATTTCACTTTTCTCCAAGCAAATGGATAATTTATATTTTGCTATATACTGATAACATAAGACTTAGTAATTCAACCCATTGCCAACTGAATATGTTGCTTGGATGGTGGCAGCTTTGGGGAGTTACGATGACCTCCCTTTGACCCTCACTGACCGGAAGAGGATCTACAAGGCACAACAAAGAGGCATTTAGTTTAATGACATTTGCAGATGAACCTTATTTCCCTTGGCTGACTTTTTTCAAACAATAAAATTATTATTAGTGAGTCTTTTCAGTATTTCAATTCTCCCTGAGGGCATCTTGGGGATAACAATGAATGCCTATGAGGCAATCGACCAGTTTCTATCTTCAACCACTTGGGATCTAGGGTGTAGTGAGAACTGCTGCCAGGAACCCCATCAATATTGAAAAATGCCTCTGGCTTGATTAAGCTTCGGAAATGCCTCCATTGATCCTATTCAAATATTTATTGAACATCTACCTCAGACATGGTATACTAATTGACCTCAGAAAAGTCACCTTTGCCCAAAACCTGGGAGGGGGAAGTGCACATGAAGGCTGAGTGGAAAAAGGAAATTCCTCATGGGGTGACTGACAAATGGGTTGGCTCAGCTCCAACCAGAGAAGGATCCAGGAGAAATAGCCAGTAAGTCCCAATTGCTCATACAGATTATGGGCCCTGTGAGTAGCTAGGGTACCCAAGAAGAAAACAAAGTCTATGGAGTGGCAGCAGGTGTGAACAATGACCTTCATAAAATGACCTTCATGAGAGACCATCTTGAACAGCCTCGCAGGAAAAAGGATTACAGTCTCTTTCTTGAGTTGTCCTGCATAAAGGGTTTTGTTTTGTTTTATGAGATAGTATTAAACGTAGTATTTAAGGGTACAGACTCCAAAGACACACTTACTACCCAGCTTTGGATCTAGGCTGTACCTCTAAGTTTGCTTAACCTCTATGCCTCCGATCCTCATGTGTTAAATGGAGATAGGATAGTACCCACCACACATGGGTGTTTGAGGACTAAATGGTGCCTGAGCCATAGTAAGTATTTAGAAACGAAATAGCTGACTGGAGTTGTTAATTTGCCTAGTTTTGAATTTTATACTTGTATGGGTAGTAAAATTTTTGTGCTATAAAATACTGTCCTTTTCCTTTTTGTGGTTTTGGTTTGTTGCCCTTTCCACACCATTTTTTTTTTGATCTCAGAGAACTCATACCAACAAAGTGAGCCACGTGGTCTGTAGTACCTGTGATGTGTGACTGAGTGTCACACACATGGGCTCCTCTGGTTAAAGATGAGCCATCATATTTGGCTTAAAATGTCATAAAGATGTTGCAGCTGAAAATTCCCAAGCTCGTGAATGATTGGTCTCAGGTTTTTCCTATCTCTTACCTCAAATATCATTAATAATGTTGACTAAATAATTCTCTCTCCAAATGCCTGTCTTTATGATGAAATTGTATTTCAGTGTGTTATTTTCACTGTATTATTAATAATTTTGAAATAACTTCATGAGATGCAAATTCCTTGTGTTTATTAAAAACAGTTTGCATTTGTGTACAAATTGATATTGCCTGAGGAGAAAGTCAAAGAAAGACTGTGTCAACAACAACAGCAACAAGACTTTGGGGTTTGCCTTCAGAATAGTGATAGCTATCAGGAATATGTCATCCAGTTCTGTCACTTGCAGAAGTTAAGTATGCAACAAGTTGTCTTTGTCCTTGTCCTTTTTTCTGTCTCCATAATACTTCTTGTCTTCTGAGTTGACCCAGAATAACTTTGAATACATTTTTGAGATTGAGTTGTAGTTCCAATCATATGGAAGTATTCAGAATTTTGCAACATCCCATTTCCAAATGATTTTCTGTCAATTTGGTTCAAGGTGCACATCAAATCTAACCTTCATAATGAAAAGAATTACAGAGGGGGATAAAAGGCTTTCCTTAAAGGGCTTTCTACTTTAAGGCCACTACAGTAATTTTTACTGAACACACCCATTGCCATGTTTCCCCCTCATAATCTATTTTGCTTAAGTGAAACTGAGGGAATAATCTCAGTTCTTTTGCTCAGCTCCATGTGGTGGAAGAAAGGTCCGGGTTTAACTCCACAGCCTTTGCTGCTGACAGCAGCAGGTTAGTTCTTCACCAGTCCCTCTAGGTGGCAGTGTAGCCCAAGACAACGTCCTCCGTCCGCCGCTTCCTCCCCTCCCCCTCGATCTGGGCTGGCAGTGCCGGTTGGATTGGCATGCAGGGAAAATAATCATTAAAAATAAATGCAATCAAAAGAAGTAGGTTATTACAGTGGCACATTGGAACTGCTTTAGTTAGAAGTCTGTCAGCCTCCCATTAGAAATGTTGTTTGGGAGGAGTTTGCCACTCAGTTGTGAAAATTTGCTAGAGGTTAAAAGTGACACTCTCTGGGACTCAACCTGGTAGCCTATTTATTCCTGAGAACTTTGATTTTAGATAGTGGGGTGGCTTTGAAGTAGCACACAAAGATACACAGATGGATTTGTTTTGCTTAAGGCAATTCATAACTGTTTTTGCAATACTGAAATACATTATGACCCAATGACATATGGAGGTTTCATTGGCCACACCAGAGTGCATGTCCTTACTAGGATTTCAAGATTAAATTCTGAAAAAAATGTTGTTGTATGAGTATGGAAAATATGATTAGAAATTGCTAGCTGGGCATGCTGGTGTGCACGTGTAGTCCCAGCTACCCGGGAGGCTGACGCAGAAGGATCACTTGAACCCAGGAGTTCAGGGCTGCAGTGAACTATGATCATGCCACTCACTCCAATCGGGGGAGCAGAGTGAAACCCCATCTCCAAGGGGGAAAAAAGAAATCACTACTTTATAAAAATTTATACAGGTTTACCTTATCTGAGGCCGATCCCTTCCCCCAGTTTTCTTCTGAGGCTATGTGCTTCCCTACTGTCCACGAACATTGACATCATGATGTTAATAAGTCAGGATTGTCTGGGGCATGTTGTGGTAAAAGTGAACTCCAGATCCAAGGGATTTAGTACCACCAAAATGTTGTTCTCGATTATGTAGCACTTCTAACTTGGGTTGCGGGAGACCTAAGGTTCCACTGTCTCACGAGAGTACTACTGGGAGTGAGAGATGGACCTTAGACCTTCTCTTCGAAGCTCTGCTCTGGAACTGATACCCATCACGTCTGCCCCCCATTCACCAGTCACAGTTACTTACAAGACCCCACTTTACTGCAAGACAGTGGGAAATATTGGATGGACATCCCAGCCTCCAGCATTAAGTTAGTTCTGTGTTTTATGATTCTGGCAATATCTTATTTACTCTTTAATGCTCTCAACTGTCCACCAAATGCTTGTTAACTCCTCAAAAATTAAATTTCACGGATTACCTTGATGAACTCTCAGGCTCTCATTAAGTTGCAGGCTTATGTAATTTTTTCCATGAAGCCTCATTTTCCTTTTTTAGCCAAAATTAATTGCTTCCTCTCTGTGCTTTGGAGGCATTACAGTCATGCTGATGGCTTTGCGTTTGTCACAGTCCAATTTGTTGCTATTCTGTCTCCTCTTATAGAGTATAATCTCCTCAATGGCAGGTAATCATTTTTGCCATTGTAGTTTTTGTGATACCTAAAACAATACAGATGAAAGAAAAACAAAGCACAAGAAAGTTGTTTTATGGAAAATAATGATAAAAATGATACCTTCGAGCTCTGTGGATTCCAAATGCTAATTCACCCTCTAACATATGTAATATACATAGTTGCCTTGTCTCTTTCGATTCTTATAGTAATTCTATGAGGTAGGTAGATGAGAGAACTTCATTTTACAGAGGTCAAATAACTTTCCCTTATTTATGAGGTAGAAAGTGCTAGAGCTGAGATTTGATTCATGACTCTTTGACTGCAAAGTTGCACTTCTGAACCATTATGCTACAAGCAACAGTGACATATATTGATATGCACATTTTCATAATGAAAACATAATCATGGTTGAAAGAAAAGCACACCATGCAAAATTGTGTCAACTTGGAGTGGAGCCTCCTTTGAATGACAAGAGACTATTTCTGGTACCACTTCTACCACTTAATAGTTGGATGACTTTGGGCAAGACTCTTCAATTTGCCTTGCTTCAGTTTCCAGATATGTAAATTGAGAGGTAAGTCTGGCTTGTTAATTTCCAACTTTGCTGTAGGTGCATAGTACGGGAGATCTTGTTAAACTGCAGATTCTGATTGAGTAGTTCTAGGGGCCCTGAAGTGCCAATTCTAACAAGCATCCTGGTGGTGTGATTGTTGATGGTTCATGAAGCACCTTTTGAATAGCCAGGAGCTGGTTGATTGCTAAGGCTTCTTACTATCTGATTTTATGAGGATTTAGAAACTCTTGCATTGAACTAACTCTTAATTTTAAATAATTGGCACAAATATATAAATCAATGGATCTGATCATCTTAACATATAGATACTTGATCATTCACCCCAATGTTCATTCTCCCTTCTTCCCACAGCAAATCTATAGTTTTCCTGGAGATTCTCTCCTATGCTTAATTCATGTGCTTCAGGTGAAATTGGGAGGCAGCAATGTTTAAAATTTCCTACCCACAACAATTGGTTCAGGAAATATCATTAAATAGACTCAAAGCCACTAAAAGACAATCAAATGTATTCTTGGGAATTTGGAGATAGAGACAGAGGCTTTCTCCTGCTGGACTTGAACTCAAAAGGACAGCGAGTCACTCATATGGAGAAAATGGGTCCAAGATGTGGAGGAGAGAAGGCAGGTCCTAGGGAAATAGTTTGTTTGAGCTTTACTTGTTATAGTAACTGGACAGGCCCAAGTATACATGTTAAATACATCTATTAACTGTGTGTGTGTGTGGGTGTACACTTCCATTGTGTGATTGACCAATTAATTGCTTATCACCTCCATTCTCCTCCCATATAGGGACCTTAGGTTCTGGAATCTGGGCTCAGCATTGGAGATGATTCACAAGTCAGAACTCAAGGCTGAAGCCTTCACTTAAAAGCCAAGCAGAAAATGCAACAGAGGGGAGGATGAAGCCAAGAGGCAGGAAATGGGAGGGAAGCCACAGAACTACACTGGAGATAGAAGGCCACAGGCTGTGGGCTTGAGGGCTGAGCTTGGTGCCTGCAGAGAGGCTCTGAGCTGCAGGACTCTTGCTGAGGTCTCTTTTATAGGGAAGCTTTGGCCTCTGCCATGCATGAGGGTGAAACCCTGAGGTGTGCCAAGCCAGGAGGACATAGCAGGCGGTCGTGTTGCTCTCTCAGGAATAATAAGGCAAAGACACAAACTACAGACTGAAATTTGTTTTGGTTAGTAAACTGCAGCTTACAATGGCTCTGTGTGTATTTGTGTGTGTGTGTGTGTGTGTGTGAGAGAGAGAGAGAGAGAGAGAGAGAGAGAGATATTATTTATTTTCCCGACAGAAGCCATCATCTCAAATCACCTCTTGAGACTGGGCAGCTATTATGCATGTCACACATGAACTGCTGTTAGGACAGACGACTTCACTTTGACCTGAGGCAAGAGCTATTTAAATTTTATTAGGGAAGCAGGCCAACCACCCTATTAGACCTTTAGGTGATTAAAAGAAAATCATCCTATAAAATGTTCCTATGTATAGGTGTTAAATGACCATGGCTTCTTGATGAATTGAAAATATCTGATGAGCGAGAAAGCGTAACAGTAACAATTGATCTGAATCAAACTAAACTCTTGAACCCGATGTGATAGAATACCACAGGGTTCCTGTTCTTCCTATTTATGAGCCAGTCCTCTTCCTTTCCCCTCCCTGAAAACACGGTTACTTCAGCACATTCTGAAATCCATGTTCCTGTGATTGTTTTTGTCTTGCTTCAGTAATTCTGGAGCATTTATCTAATGTAATAGCATGGTCTTCCGCTTCACTGCTCAGATAGCCCTTGCGCCTCAATGAATTTGCATGATGGGCTGCAGACAAAATGCTGCTCAGTGTATTTTATGTATTTAAATGAATATTTATAGCAAACAAAGGAGGCAGACATTTTTAGAAAGATATAATCATTTTGAGAAAAAGGGCTAATTATATTCTTATCATATCTAATAACTTACATTCTGCACACCCATTTGCCTTATAGGATGGTATGTTGTGCCCTATTTGAATAAATAGTGCACATTAAGATATTGGTTTATTAACAAAACAAAACATATCCTGAAATAGGATTCCAAGCTACTATCTTGGGTTAATTATTCTGCAATAGTCATTCACATGTGCAAAGATGTAGGTAGAAAGATACTCTGAACGAAAAGTTTTGATTGAGGAAAATTAGACCAAAAAACTGTATCAAAAGGATGCCCACATTTATAGTACAGATTCATCCAGATTCATTGTGGAATACAATATAGTTGCTAAAAAAAAAAAAATGAAATAGATCTGTACTTGCTGACCAGGAAGAATTTCTAAAAGCAAAGAGAAGTTCATGTTAAGTATATAAGATGTAAATCCATTTGTATTAAAATATTACTAGTAAAAATAATGTTTAAAATTTTTTTTTTATAAGATGATGGAGGAAACTGTACCACATCATTGTTACAAATGAAGATAATGGGTTACTGCCTCTTTCCTAAAAATGTTTCCATATAATTTTACTTTGGAATTTATTCTATAATGAGAAAAAGTAAGTTTATGTTTTCTTTCAGCTTAGTGTATATAGAAATAATTCTGGCCTAACATAGAATATGTGGCCACCAAAGAATGAGCCATAAGGTAAAATGAAGCAATTTCTATTGATGTTCATTGAAGAAAAGAATAGTAGAGCTTTCGCCATGGTAGAAATTTTTGAATTTCTGGCCTGGTGGAAACTTAGTAACAGCAAAACCAACTCATCATGTTGAAGATGGTAAAAATGAAAGATTGGCAGGGTTAATTTCCTTCCTGGTCATATGCGGAGAAGTGGGTTGAAACTCTCTCCAGTGCTCTTTCCAGTTTAAGGTTTAATAACACCAAAGTTTTAGAATAGTTCCATCATTGCATTTGAAACCTAAATAATTCTTTAATTCATTAGCTTAAGAATCTTGTGTCTTCATGACTTATATTTTGTTATTATACTGTACAATTCCAGTTTTATATATGATGGGAAATGAATTAATCATGACCCTTCCTTGCTGCCCAATGAGGCAGGGAGCCCTTTATTTTCCAGATGAAGGAACTTGGCATCAAGAAGGTGAGTGGTGTGCCCAGGGTCCCATTTCGGGTGAGTGGCAAAGTTGTTCACCATCAAATATGGATAGGAGAGTCTTATTTTGGATGCAGTCTATCCTACCGCATTAAAAACATGTCCTAAAAGTCCATAACACTTTCTGTCAACCCACAGATTCTGGTATTTTGGGACCTCAGAGATTTAATTTTTGTAATAAAAAATAGAGAACAAAGTGACAAATTTAGAAAAATAGATATATAAGGGCAGCGATATTATAGGAATAATTAATCTCTTGCCATTGAGCCTAGACTTACACATCTGTAAAGAATGTAGTACTCATAAAATGCCTGCACATAAACCACCTATTCCTATTTTCCAAGAGACAGACACAGAAGTGCTTTTTGTCTCCTTTGTTCCTATGAAAATGTGCATTAGGCCCAGGTTTTAGATTTGTCTAAAGGTTTTAGATTTGTCTATTTCAGATTTGTATGATGTAGCAATGAATTTGTTTTTATTGGATGATTCTGAACATAAGAACATTTCAATTATGTGCTCAAAATCTAAATTAAATCCTCCATTAATTCCATGGGAAAAAGTCAAATAAGGTGAATCAGATTATCCAAACTCTCCTGAGACACTCACACCCTTGATGAACCTACTGGGACTCTCAATTCATGAAGGGCACTTGTGAGAATTCACAGAAAGACTTTTTCTCCCCTTCCTTAGTCTCTTGAGGAATTCTATTTATATAAGCAATTAATTTTGGTTATGTGCTTCTTTATGAAAACACACATTTATACTAAAAATGATTCCTTGTTGGTGGGATGAACTGAATTCCTCACCACCTCTACCAAGGCAGAAACTTGGTGATCAGAGAGTTGGCATGAACTTTATACCAGTCATCACCTTAGGTGTCTCCAGGAGTTTATATTAATTTCTGAGAAATGTAAGCCAAACCAGGAAAGCAGCAAGTACACATTCGGGATAGTATAACCAGAGGGAGCTCTTTGGGTGCTGGGTTGGCCTTGGGTTTATAAGCTCAGTCCTGTGAGTTTCTTGTAGGTTGAGTGTGGGTAGAGAAGGCAATCCTGAGATACACCAGACCAGGCAGTCTCCAGAAGATGACTTACTTAGAAGGGAGAACAGTAGCGTTTGTGTCTGGTTTCCTTAGGCAGAACTGTCTCTCCCATCCCACCTCCTCTCCTCTTGTAGTAATGTGTGTGGAAAGATGTGAGCTGAGTTCAATCCCAAATCTACCCCCCTCCCCTTCAAGAGGAGGCTTTCTGCAGACTGAGCCCATGGAAGCCTCCACTGGGATCAGCTGCAGCCAAAGGCAGATGAATAGAGAGAAAATGGAACAAGCTGGAATCTCTGTCATTCTGTGGGTGGGTGGCAGGGTGGGAGTAACTTGAGTATGTCCTGAGGGAGGGCCAGGACATTCATAAGGAAGGCTTAAAGAGGATACTGCAGAAGACGCTGGAAGGGGACTTGGGCAGCAAGGAGAAGTGAAGCATGAGGAAGAATTCAGGAAGTATGTGTGTGAGAGTGAAAGGGGGGAATACCCTCCAAAGACCTTTTGCACTGCCTTTTGTCAGGGGCTGTAATGGGAAAGCGTCTAGGCAGAGAAACCACCATGAACCAATATAAAAAGTGTACAGTGGAGATAGGACAACATCTTGTGGCGACGGCTGAAAAGATGGGGAATGGTTTGAGAGAATGACCAGAAAGGCAAATTGAGACAGGTCGTGAAACTTGTTTGACATCTGATCTTGGAAAATAGATTCAAATAGGTATTAGTTAGAACCATTTAGAGTGACTCACCTACCTTTTAGCCAGTATTACCTACCACATCATTAATGAAATATGTCATCAAATAGTAAATACAGATAGAGAGGAGGACATATTTTTCTTTTAGTGAGACTTGCTTTGCTAGGATAATATTGTTCTCATAGAGTTTTCTATGAATGCTTTAGCACGGGTTATCTACACTCAGTAGAAGTGGTTGACTTCGGTGTTACCTGTTTTACAGGTGATAACAGGGAAACCTGGAAGAGCATTTCCAAAACCACAGGGAAAATTAATGATGAAATTAGATCAAAATCCAAGATGCCTCAGCTTCAGTCTCATATCCTTTCCCATGCCACTGCTCTGTCTAATATTACTTTAGTCAGAATCCTTTCCCTAAGAAATATTTCTCTCCTCCCCTACTATTTTCACAAACATGGAAGGAAGATGTAAATCATTTGCATGACAGGGTCATCTGGTACTAAAAAAAAAGATTTTGGATAATTTCTTCATCTCTGCTGTTCTCAGTAGGATGTATTTCCTCTCTCTCCTTTTCACTCCCACTCTCCTCTCACCTGCCAGCACATGGGTCAACCCTCTTCTTGATAGAGAAGCGCTGAACCTAGCTTAATAGTGTAGTTTTATAAGGTCTAAATTAGATTTAATTTATCCTTCAGAGAAAAAAAATAATCACAGAAGAGTATTTCTTTTCATTTGGGCATAGCTTGTCACATCTAACTCAAGAAGCACTAGCTAAAATTATTTATCATCCTATCTGTGCCCTGCAAAAAATAAAATTAGACATTGTTTGGAAACATCATTGAGTTTGATCTTTGTTTCCTTTTTGGTGGAGAATTGTCATTAATTTATGCGATTGTCAGGATTAGCAATCAAGCCGCTCCAGATTTGAATGTGCACTCTGTCTAGTGAATTCTTTTTGGGTATCATAAGGGTGCAAGATTTAGAAATATGTAATGACGGAGATGATTTGCTCTTCTATTTGTTTTCTTTCTTTCAAGGGAATTTGTTGTTTTACAAAGGAAGACTGCCATGCAATCTATTCCATTCCATTTAGATGGTAGCCTCCCTTTGTACACCACATCAGTTTGAAAGGATCTAGATTCCCTTCCCTCCAGACATGCATACACCTTTCAAGCTCAGAGATTCTAGCAGACAACTGACAAAGCCTTAAGTTTCCTGAATGTGATGCTATAATTAAGGAGATGTGGACTTTGGAGGTAATCATTAGTTCTTCCGCATGTATGTCTAGCCTGGGATTTTGCTGCCTACTATATTTCCTTCTTAATGACAATGTTGGGAGGCTTTCATGTATTGAAATTGGCCCCTTTGAAGAACTGATGTGTTAAGTGATCATGTAATCTCATGATGAGCTAGTAATGGAGATATGAAGAGACTTTATATACTGGCACAAAATGGAAATAAATAGACAGTAAATTTCTGAACCACTCTGTAAGTTTATGCTGTGTAATTAAAGTGACTAGGTGTTGCTGATGCAGACATTTAGAAGGAAACTTCTAGATTATTTTCAGTAGGACTTCAAGGGATTGCAATCATACTCCATGAACTCAGCATCTTGGACCGAAGGACCACATGTATGTACTTGCATCTATGCTGGAAGTGGAAGTGTGAAGCATATTGTTCAGCTATTTCTGCAACAATGTTGCATTTTGAGCATTGCCAAGACATTGGGTTTAGAGGTCTGGGGTACTTTGGCTGAGGCTGGACTCTGGGCTCCAGAATTTAGGCTGTGGCGCAAGTTGGGTTTGGGTCATCTGGCATGAGTTTCTCATCCTACTTGGACCAGCAACTATTCAGAGCCTGCCCTACGTATAGAAAATTGTAGGAATATAAGAGAGCAAATGGAAACAACAAACACTGCTAGAGGCCTCAGCCCCGAACTCTCTCTTGCACACATAATCCACTGGCAAGTTGCATGGCCAAGATCAATACAACTGTAGGAAAGCATGAATTTCAAGTCACATAGCAAAAAAAAGGCATGGAGGCATACAATTATATTATGTACAAGGCATCCTAAAGGTCACCATCTGGGCATACATAGGGAAAATTGGAAATCGTAGCTAAGGGTACCTTTACAAGATATTCATCATAAAATTTTACCAAGTATTTACAAAATATCTATGTGCTGATGTGTAAATATAAAAATATTAAAAGTATATGAGTTTGTTAATTATCTATATATGAGGTCTTACAATTAAATTCATGAACTTGCCACCGTGTGCTTAACTTGGCAGTACTGTACAAACATCTAGGTAAGATTTCGTTACCTTGGTACATCAGAATCTCACAGATATGTTCATGTTGAAAGGTGGCAGCATCTTGCTGAGTGCTGTTCATTATTGTTGTTGCGTTTTTTGTGTGCCATTGTAAGAATGTAGGAACTTGAATTAGAGCAACCAACAAATGTTAAATTTCTTGTTAAACTTGGCAAGAGTGGAAGTGAAATCAGGGACATGTTAGTCCAAGTTTAAGAAAACAGCAGTGTACAAATGGACTAAATGTTTTTCTGAGGGGAGAGAAAGCATCACAGATTAAGAGAGGTCAGGGTGGCCAGTAATGAGAATTGACGAAAACATTGCAAAAATTTTTCAAATTGTGCGTCAAACCTGTCAGCTGACTGTGAGACACAGAGCAGACCAAGTAAACATCCACGGAGAAACAGGGAAATCTTAACCAGAAATCTTGGCATGAGAAAGGTGTGGCTCTTGTATCACGACAACGTGCCAGCTCATACAGCACTATCTGTGAGGAAGTTTCTAGCCAGTAAAGAAATAACTGTATTGGAACACCCTTCCTACTCATCTGATCTGTCCCCCAATGACATTTTTCTTTACCTGAACGTAAAGGAAATATTGAAAGGAAGACGTTTTGGTGACATTTAGGACATTGAGAGTAATACGATGACAGCTCTGATGGCTATTCTAGAAAGAGAGTTCCAAAATTGCTTTGGAGGGTAGGCTGGTCACTGGCATGGGTGCAAAGCTTCCCAAAGGGGGATACTTCAAAGGTGACTGTAGTGATATTCAGCAATGAGGTATGTAACACTTTTTCTAGGATGAGTTTGTGAACTTAGTTGTCAGACTCTGCCTTTTGGGACACCCTGTGTAATAACTGCAAATAATGATTTAAGCTATCTCAAGGCCAATAGTCTTTATTCCTGCAAGTGCCTTAGGAAGCTCTCATGGTTCTCATCCTTGAGAAGTATTGGATCATATTTTGTCTATTTTTATAGTCTCGTTACTCTCAAATTCTCAATACAGCAATGATGTTGAAACATTAATGTTGCTTTCCCTTCAAATGAAGAAGACAAAATGGGCTGTGAAAGGGGCGTCTGCTTTCTGGAAGGTCCTGTTTGTTTCCTGGAAGTTTGTTCATAGACGCATATCATTAGGGCAGAAAAAATATTTAGATTTTTGATTCAGTTATTGAATATGTTTTAGATAATATATAGGTCTCTTTGTTGTAGAAGAGCTGGCATATGGGCTCTCTGTTAGGGCAGGAGGAAGAGGTGCCACCTCCACTCCCTCTGCCCCCCTACCTCCTCCCCGACCACCTTCCACACTCTTCTCACTCCTGGATATCTGGCCAGTTGGTACACGGCTACCGCAGGTGAAGGCTGGGGCCTAGCAATATCCGAAGCCAAGTGTGTGTCCTTGGAAAAGCTACTATTAATTTTCATTTTGTATAAGTCTGGAGTTGTGTTCAATTCTGTAGGAAATTATTTAGTCATGGGATGCATTTAACATTAAATTCAAATACGAGAATGTACAGTATTTTGCCTCGAGAAACACTTCAAAGTTCCCATCCTTTAGCACGTATTACTATATATTATAAAGAAAAAGAAAAGCATTTTTAATAATGTCTCTAGGTCTTCCTTGTTTGCTTATGTGTATGGCCCTGTTAGGCCTTACTGATCTCTTTGTTCCATGTACTCAATTTCTCTTATTTCCTTTTACATTGTCTGAAGATGATGTGTATTTTTATGGGGCAGATTCTTTGAAATAGAATTCTCTGCTAACATTTGAAAACATGGTCATTGAGTTTGTATATGAGCTTCCATTCTGGTGATCTGTCTCAAAATTTAAGCTCTGAGAAGAGAGCTTTAATCCACTTTCTTAATCTCAATCCCCAAATTACATGGAGGCACTTCTAAAATGCTTTTGGATTCTGGAATAATTTTGATTCAAATACCAGGAGATATAGACGGAGAAAATAAGGCAGCAAGAAGGTTTGGTCCCTCAGCTCAGTTCCTAGCACTGGGTTTGCATCCTAAGGAATAAAACACTATTTCTGCAGCACTAGAGAAAGTTATCCTCTCAAGGAGAGACGGCAGCAGCAGCAGCATTCAGTTTTGGGGCGCCACCCTCAGAGAGCTTTGCTGACACCTAACATACCAATGACTGCCAAAGAACCAATGGAACATGTTTTTGGAACCCATGCAAGATATCTGTGAGGTGTCCAGACAGTATTGGGGGAGATTTAGTATACGTGTGTGTAGGGAGACTAAAGTGTTCCAGAAGAATAGAGCTGTACACCAGCAATTTTTGCTTACTGATATTTTTAGAATTTTATACCCACAAACAGGTGGAAACCAAGCCAACACAAGGGCACTCATACATGGACAGATGTATTTGGCCGAATGGATATGTTTAATATCAACTGCTGAGTTTCTTAGCCTCATTCAATAATTCTCCAAGGAGTGTTTGGTAAGTATCCAGTTGCTTATGAAAGCAACTCTGTACTCCTCCTTCTCTGTCTTACCACCCATACAGTTCTTTGTTTTGGTGAATTCCAATTTACTTCCCTTCCATGCTCTTGTTCTCCTTGCTGATATAGGCTGTTTTGGAAATGATGTGTCTAGTACCTACCTCATTCTTTCTATTTCCCTGAAACACCTGTCTTCAGACCCAGGAATAGGGAGGTTTAATTTTTGTCCATTGGAGTTAAGAATTTTGTGGGATCATTTCTTTCATTAATGTGCTATGTTCTGAGCCTAATACTTTGTGTGCAGTGATCTGAGGCATTGCCTTAGAGTCTGGCCAGCTTCCTGATTAGGAAACTTACATTGGTCACAATACTTAAAGCAGCCCTATAAGAACATATTAGGTACACTTCTAATATGTCCTAGCATTTTGGAATGAGGTACTTTGGGGTGTTTTTATGCCATAGACGTCACAGAAGCCACATTTCAAATGCATTTCTATTACTGACTTACACTTCTGCAATATAAATTTTGTAACGTCTTGCTCACAAATTAGGTTGAATTTTTCAACTGTCTTCAAATCATGCAAAAGGGATAAGCCTGCTGCCTGCACGTTTTTAAAGAAAGTTATAGGAAATATACTTTTTAAGTAGCATCAATGCTAAAAGAGTTATTCTGGAAGAATAAAACATTCTCAAGGTTTTCTTAAGTGCTCCTTGAGACAATGGCACCTCGGTGATTGAGATTTGAACTCCTGTGATCTGCTTAATACTGACAAGGTTATTCTAAGGTCTTTGAGCTCTCAAACATGAGCAGCATTTCATTACCCCAGACTTTAACAGAACTTTTGAAATGCCAGCGGTTTGCCTGCTGCTCTCAAGCTTGGTGAAATATAGCCTGGTCCATCAGGTCAGGGGACCTTACCTTTGAATATGGCCCATGGTGAATGTGAAGTGCTAAATCTTTATAGCCAGAGCATTTGAAGTGGCCTTTCTGATCTTAATTAGTGGATGCTTTCTCTACCTGGGACTGAGTTGATAGAGAATTTGCCTGACTCCTAGGGGGGCCTGGGTGAGCCATTATCAATCACAGTGTGTTAGAAATGAAAGATTGAAGAAAAGATGATTAAAGCCCCAGCGGCTGCCTTCACAAATGAACTTCAGGAGAAAAAGCAGTTTTAGTGTAAACGTGGCAAATCTTCATATTGGAGCTTGATGAAATTAAAGGCAATACCAGGTAATATAAACCATTGTTGAATCTTTCTTTTATTAAAACTGGGCTAAAACAAGGAGTAGAAATTTGTCAGGTGCAGTAATTACTTTGGTACTTTACTGGTGAAAGCTGTCTTGGGCAAAGCCCTCCTCTCGTCCATTTTCCATTTTCTCTGAGTTCTGCTTTCAGCTGCCAGAGAAGAATAAATACAAGATGAGGTGAGGGCGACTTCACAGCCTATCTATTTATGGATTAAATCTTTCTAAGGGCAACACAGGTGGTTATTTTTCTCACTCTTTCAGTTGCCCTGAATTACTACCTTGAGAAAATTTCCAGATTACCTGGCCCTTAGGAGAACATAGAAACATACATGTTGGTGACCATAGAAACAAGAAAAAAAAAATACTGGTGAGATGGCATTGGTTGTAAGTGAAAATAATTTAACCCAGGTATTGCAGCTGGGGAAGGAGAGAGAGGAGGAGGCTACAGGGACATCGATATCAGGATACAAGAAACTGGTAAGGGAGAAATGACAAATCTCTTAGGTCATCACTACTTGGAGTGTGTGGTCTTTGAAGAACCATAGCCTGCGTGTTAGAACTGCAGGATCCCAGGCCTCAGCATCTGCAATTTCATGAGATCCGCAGGGGAATGACACGAATGTTAGAGTTTAAGAAGCTTTGGGGGTCGGTGCAGTGGCTCACCTCTGTCATCCTAACACTCTGGGAGGCTGAGGTGGGTGGAGCACTTGAACTTAGGAGTTGAGACCAGCCTGAGCAAGAGTGAGACCTCATCTCTAAAAAAAATAGCCAGGTGTTGTGGTGTGGTAGGTGCCTGTAGTCCCAGCTATTTGGGAGGCTCAGGTAAGAGGATCACTTTGAGCCTAAGAGTTGGAGGTTGCTGTGAGCTATGTATGAGTGCCCCCACAGCATCTACTGGGGGCAAGAAAGTGAAACTCTGCCTCAAAAAAAATAAAAAGCTGCTTTGGTCTATAGACAGCCTTTAAATGGGGTGAGACTAAAGCCAGGAAGATTCATACAAGTCAAAGGATATTCACAGGTTCTTAGGAGGCATTTGCACAGGGCATGCAACATTTAAGGCTGGCATTACACATTTGATGCTGGTAAAAACAAAAATAAATAGCCAGAACAACAGAAAGCCATGCAAACTTTTCAAGCTAAGGCATCCAAACTCTCTCCTTTAAAGACTGAAATTTATGAGCTAGTAGAAGAGTTAAAACTCTTTGCAATAAGCATACGAGTTACAAAAAGTTGCCCAAACAATGGTGATATGAATGAGTATTAGATGTTGAGCTACTGGAAGCAGAAGAGATAAAATCAGCACCAAGCAAAAGACAGAAGTGGCACCCAGGATAAAGATCTGCTTCTAATCACTTTGCTAATCATTCTAACAAAAGCCTAGTGAGGACTCAGATCTTGCTTAGCTGTGTTAATTCTTGGTAATTGACTGCATCTCCTTATCTATTCACCTGTGTACTTAAATCGACTCTTCACTCACGCTGGCATTTTATGTGCAGTAATGAATGAGTGAGGGACTGTAATCATAGTATACTCATTACTTACTGTTGTTTGTTTTAATATTCAACTATAGTAGTGTTTTAAAGGTTAAATGAAGAATAAATGCAAATATAAAAGCTCAAAAAAATATTTAACATTTTACTGCCTCAATTTTCAAATTTGTAAAGGAGAGGGATAAGGATAGGGTTAAGAGGATAAACAGATACAGAGATCAGCATGGCTTCATACAGAGCTTGACATACGTAAGTACTCGATAAATGTTACTGCTAATGGCTATCATCATTAGAGCAAAGGAAGTCAGGTTCCATGTTGCTTTGTTTACCTGTCAAGCTCAATTAAGATTAATATGTCTTGTTCCAAGAAGCTTATTTAAAGGGAAATATCAGTTAGCATGGAAACTGCCTGAGCCATGGACTGCACTGGTAGCCAGTTCCTATTACCTCATGTGCAGAACGTCATGGACTTTGAATTAAAATTGTTACATGGATGGATCGAAATCAGACATATGGCTGCTGTGGTTGCAAGTGCTTCAAAGTCACTTGGAAGACCAAAGACACTCTGTGTGACACAGAATGCAGCTAAGCAGGACAATCCCATGTTCACATTACCCTGGACAGGCATGGTTTATGTCTGTGTAATTATCAGTTGAGGTTTAACTTACAAAAGTATTCCTGTTTGAATAAGAAATTATACAGTTAGCTCACATCTGGGTTTAAGAGGTTGTAGTGCAGAAGACGCATAGTTACACCTGGAGCAATGCACAGAATATTCACAGTGTCCAGTGATGAAATTCTGAACTGATCTTACTAGAAGTATTAAATTTGATATAAAATAATGATTTAATGTAAGGGATGACTTATTCACAAGATAGGAAGTTAAATTAATGTACATCACTGTATTACAATATGCACTCTAATAGATCCCATTCTTAGCTTCATTTGTTAGCCACCTGCTACTTTTCTGTTGAAACACGCAAAAAATGAACTTTGAACAGGCATTCCTATTTAAGCCAATTGTTAATTCTCTAAATCAGCGGTTCTCAACCTGTGGATCACAACCCCTTTGTAACAAAGAAAATACATCGTGGCATTAGGAAGGTTAAGAACCACTACTCTAAATAATCCACTTTACAAATAAAATCCAGCAAGGCCTCAAAACATTTGGATTTTGGCCTCAGTTTTATTTTTCATAACATTGGAATGAATATAGAATTTATTATTTGGAACATATAATCTAATATTTTCTACTCTTTAATTTTCTAACAGTTTCAGTGGGAAAAACTAGTATATTTGTTGTACCTTCTCAGATTGAATGACTTAGGAATCCGTGATATAATCTGAATTAATTATGAAGCCATAGCTTATGCTCTTATGAATACAGACTTTTAAAATTTACAACCTCTGGGTTGTAAAGTATTACTTGGCCGGGACATCTGAATACAATGTCTGCTTCTATGTGACTGTTACTCCCCAATTAGTTTATTATTGTTGCTGTACAAAACTTGCTTTTGGAGATAAAATAACTAGACATAAAATTTCAATGATGAAAATCGGCTCTCAGTTACTAGAAAAATATTTTCGGACTAAAGGTTATATCAAATGCATTAGTGATGCATTAATGGTTTACAAGTAACCCAAGTGTGCAGGTGGGGGGGAAGAAATAGCATGATTTCAGTTTCACTTTCACTGCTGTTTACCGTGGTTCAGACATGGATACTTCCGAGTTGAGGGGATTGTTGTTTTCCAGACACTTACTGAGTTCCTACTGTTTTCAGGCACTGTGAGCCAAGACCTGGGGATGTGACTGTGGCAGGGAAGGATGCAAAGTCCTTGCTTTCGTGCAGCTTACATTCTGTGTATTGCAAGAGACTGTAAATGGTCTTGCCTCAAATCCTTCAGCAGCTCTTCATCCAACAAGAGCAGATTCTTCTGCTTTTTATTCCAGCAGCAGGTGAAGCCACCTTCATGGTTACTGAGCATTTGTCTTTAATGGGCAGTGGGAACATCCCTAGAGAGAGAAATGGTAGAACAAGGATGGTGGTGCTGAAAAGACTCACTGCCATCCAGTTGCAGCCAGATGCACTCTTTTGGGGCCCAGAACGCCTTATGTGACAGAACCATGTTCATATTCCACAGCCCTAATCACCCCAGATCTTCCTTCTTACTTTCTCTGGGATCCACTCCTTTTTGCTAACCCCCTTACCTCTTCCTTCCCTCCTGACTCTGACTTGGGTTCCTGTAGCATTTTCCTACATATTCTGCTTGCCAATAGGTTAGAAACTTTCCCACCTGGCCTTGGCTTTGCTGCTCGATTGGTCTCTTACAAATTCCTGTTCGACGTTCCCCGGTCATGCTTAGATCCTCCTCTTCTTTCCCTCTACTAGAAGTTTATGGTCATTTTCTTCTTTTCACTTGGTGGTCATGGATTCCATTTCTTCTTCCTCCACTCTCCATATACCTATCCCCCAGTTTGCTACTGGAATAACCTCAAACTGGTGTGTCAACTCATTTTGTTCCTACTCACGAGACTCTCTTCTGATACAAAAACAAAAACCACAATTGAGACTCTGGCTTTCCTTTTTAATTTTGATGGTAGAGTGTGCTCTGCTGGGTGCTTCCCTTCCTTTTGCTCCTTAGTTCCGCTGTCCTGAAGGCTTTCTTCTGGGTGGTGTTCTGCTCTTAGTCTGAGTCCTTAATGTGGCTGTTGAATTAGTGAATGAATGAGATGTGTCATTTCCATCTTGAGACTTCCTAGCTGAGCCACTAATTTCAAGATAACCAAGTATCTTCCATGCAGAGGGAACCCTTTGGATATTTCTTTACAGTATGTTATTGTAGATTTTATGGAACAAACATTTAATCGAACATTTAGTTTGATTTTAACTAGATGGAAGGGAGGACGGTAGTGATTGATGCCTTTGTAAAGATCAGAGTTTTTGTCTGATCAGTGATATTTGTAGATGTTTTTGCTATCGATTTATAGAAAGAAATATATTTTACATTACAACCCAAAATATATGTGTGTATTCTTGTGTGGAGTCAGGAATTCATTTATTCAATGAACGTTCACTGGCACTTAACTATGATCCTTACTTGATACAATGAACACTTATATTCTAGTCCAGAGAGATAAGCAATAAACAAAGGAGATATATTAGGAGATAATAAGTTATTTGGATATAAATCTTGGATTGAGGATACATTTATACACATACACACATGCATATATATAAGCATATGTATACTACACAAATATGTTTATGTATGTATACTTACATAATATATATAGCATAATACATACTATACATACTATGTAATTAAAAAGAGCTTCATGAAGGCTTGGCGCCTGTGGCTCAATGGGCTGGGGCACCAGCCATGTACACCTGAGCTGGCGGGTTCAAATCCAGCCCGGGCCCGCCAAACAACGACGGCTGCAACCAAAAAATGGCTGGGTGTTGTGGCGGGCACCTGTAGTCTCAGCTACTTGGGAGGCAGAGGCAAGAGACTTGCTTGAACCCAGGAATTGGAGGTTGCTGTGAGCTGTAATGCCCCAGCACTCCATCCAGGGTGACAGCTTGAGGCTCTGTCTCAAAAAAAAAAAAAAAAAAAGAGCCTCATGAAAAATATATTTACCTTTACTATGTGTAATACATTCTGATTTTTTTTTCTATTTTTTATTAATGCTGGTTGCAAATGATTTGATGAATTTTCTGACATACTAATGCACTGAGACCCTGGTTTAGTAAGTATAAAGTGTTTCACCGCAGTTGTCAGTATCTTTATGATGGGACAGACATGGCCTGCAGAACATTATGATTATTTCCAAACCATTAACAGTAGATAGCTGTGGCCAGGCTCTGTGGCTCGCGTCTGTAATCGCCGCACTCTGGGAGGCCAAGGTGGGTGGATCCTTTAAGCTCAGGAGTTCAAGACCAACTTGAGGAACAGCGAGACCCATCTCTAAAAAAATAGAAAAACTGAGGTAAGACGATCACTTGAGCCCAAGAGCCCGAGATTGCTATGAGCTATGATGCCACAGCACTCTACTCAGTATGCCAGAGTGAGACTCTGTCTCCAAAAAAATTAAACAAACAAAAAAACACAATAGATAGCTGTTGCACAAAACTACATATTTTATCAAAATTGTAATTTTGAATTAGATAAATTTGTAATCATCAAAAGATTTTCACTTTTAAAGAGTCTAAAATCTCACTATTTGCAAATGAAGTGGACATGTTTGCGAATATGAATATGTAAGACATTACTCACTTAAGTGCTATATGAACTTTAGAAACCTTTATATAAGATAAAATACTTACTTATTTTTTGGTTAAATTTAGACCATGATATTGACTTCTTATTGGCAGCTATTATAACTTTGACAGTTGAATTATATCTGCATTGTTACATGTTGATATTGGGTAAAACGCAACTCCTTTTCCTGTTAATTATACTACTTACAATTGAAGAAGTTCTCTGAGTATATATCACCCAAAGATTAATAAGAAAAATATTTTCCCTCATATTTTCTATTTTGAAAATACGGGTGTATTTCATCTTTAAAAGCACTTAATACAGAACCACAAATCACCTTAGCATTCTAGGAGAAGTTTTGAATGCTTTTAAAATATTAAAGCATTATAGGCCTTCCTGTTCTATCCATGTTTATCAAAATTAGAATGAGCCTTTTTTGGGATAGAAATAAAGACCATAGTCTAGTCAATTAAGTAGTTTATCAGTTATGCAGAACAAAGTAGTACTTTTGCTTCAAAAGTTAATTTTGTTGTTGTTTACCTAATTTAGTTGAAATTTCCACATAACAGGTAATGTTGTTTTTATGTTTATTCTAAGAATAATAAAAAAGTCACCATGTCACCTATATAGGGGCTTTTAATTATAATAATAAAATAATCATGCAAAGCTAATTATATGAACAGATTAATTTGTGATGTTATTTAGTGCTATCCTTTATGAGGTTACTTTGGGTAGATTTAATTACTGACAGACCATATCATTAATAAATTTAACTCATACTTATCCTCTTAACTTAACATACTTATCCATAACTTAAGATAAATCCAAGATTGTTCAGTAAAGGTACTGAGTAACCAACTTTGTCACTTTACCAACAAGGTTCTTTTCAGGCAGATGCAAAATATATGATAATACCTCTCAAAATGGCAATAGTTTAAAGCATACAATGAGTTGCCACGGTTGGCTTATTCTAGATTAAAATAGGTTACAAAACACGTCCTGTGGCGAGTGTGCAGTTGAGGATAGAATTCCACTGTAGTAAGTACTTGCTAGAAATCTGAGGTTGCAATGGAGGGCCACAAAAATCGGAGCTTCTCTGCTCCAAGAGAAGGGGAAACAAAGTACAAAACTGCTATAAATACATAGTGGACGAAGAAAATGATTAAGACAATAATACATTTTGATGGAAAGTCTGTCCATATTGAAGGCAAACATCAGGAGAAAAAAGAGCATTTTCCCACCATTCTTCCTCTTCCATGCCTAAATAAAAAGGGTGTGGAAATGTGTGTATGGATGTGTTGGACTTAGTTTGTAAGTTTAATAGAATCTTCTTCTTCTTTCTTTTTATTCCAACTATTACATGGGTACAAATGATTAGGTTACGCTATTTGTGTGTGTTAGATGTGGCACTCTTCCTGGGTGAAGGACTCAACTACAACTTGGACTTTTACCTAACAAACAGCATCTTTTTAGATGATGTTATTTGGGGCAGTTAAAGACAAGGTGGGTGAGGGAAGCTTCTCCAGGGTACCAGGGTCTACACAGAACTCTAACTGCCTGTCGTGTCAGAACTCGTTGCAAATTCCTTGCTTTCTTCCATGTGGAACCTGATAATTACGAACAGTAGAATTCTACTTGGAATCTCACTTGCTCTGTAATGTGTGTGTGCTTGTAGTGCCCTTCAAAGCAGCCACCAGTAAAACGCAGAAAGACGGGAAGAGAGACAAACCCAAATTAAGGCCCAGCGGGGGCCTAGGCCCTGCTGTTCACCATTTCATCCTTTACAACCACTGGCTCAAGCTGCAATAATTAAGAAGTTTCTGATTGTATATGAAGCACATTCTGCCCTATGATTGCACCAATGTACACAATTATGATTTAATAAAATTATTTAAAAAAAAAAAGTGCTAGCATTGCAAAGACATATAAGTAAAACAGCAACAATAATTATCACGTCCTCTGCCTTAAATTCAGTTTGTACCTGCAACTAGTCTAAGTGATTCTGTGGATTATTAGGAATAGCAGTGGAGGGAATCTGGGCTCTAGGAATGGAATCAAAGGCTAAGGAGGCGAAGAGTCAGTAGAGTCTGAATATTGGCAATTCAATTTCTGTGCTACAATGACATACATTTTTAGAAATCTTCATGTAGAGTTTTGACATATTAATCATCTTTCAATTCTTTTTCTCTCTGACAGGAAAGCCCATCACATACACATGTGTGCGTGTGCAAAGACACACACATACACACACAGATTCCACTGATGTCACTTTTCTTTGCTCAGTGTTTGGTTATTGTTTCTCTAGAAAAGCCACACAGTCTTTCGATGTTGATGGCTTTGTTGTTACTATTTGATGAGTTCACTGTACAGACTTAATTCTGGTTCCGCCTCAAAGGCCATCAATTGGAGCGTGTCCTTGCAGGAGACATTTAGGGGAGGGAATTTGTTAGCAGTTCACTTCCATGCTTCGCATCTCACTCTGCGGTTTTGGATTTCCACGTACTTGGCTCTCACTTAGCAGCGGGCCAGTCCACCCTCAAATGCGGACTTTGCTCCTTTCATCTGCGGTCGGACTCAGAAATGATCGTGGCCTATAAAATGTAGAAATTGCCTGGGTTCTAGTCAATTTGGAACAATTGGTGGGCAATTGACCAGATCACACATCAATCTGATTTTGGCAGTTACCGTGGGCAAAAACCTCAAATACTATAAACCTGTCGGTCTCGCTGTAGATTTATGGTCAAAGAGTAAATAGACTTTATTTCCTCCCAAAATATTTTTTGATTAGACGGTAAATTATCAGAAACAGTGTCAGAACTTCAATATTCTCTACTACCATCTTAACATAAATGTTATTTTCCTAGATACAGTGAATCGTTGTGTGTTACTTCTCAGAAAATATTTTTAAACTGTTCTTAATATAACTGCCCATAAAATGTAGTGTTATACTGTTACAGAAAACTCTGTTATGTCTGTCCAAATTTTGATATATGTAACCCAAAGTGATTCAGATAAGGTTAATACACTCAGAGTTGTTGAGTGGTGAAGAACATGAGTTTTCAGATATGTGGGTACAGACTCCCTTAGATTTGCATGGGCAAATTTATTTAAACTTCCCTGCATCTCTGTTTTCTCATCTGCAAATTAGGTATAATAATAACAGCTAACTCCTTGGATGGTAACAATGATGAAATGCAATGACCAAACAATTCTGGCACATCATAAGCTCTCAATCAGTGTGACCTATAGTTATTTCATAAGTTGTAGACAGAGTCCCCAAGCAGTGGATGAAGTACTATAATGTTATCAGTCTATGGTATATTTTTCAAAGAACATAATTATTGGATTTTTATTTTTTATTTGCTCTAAAGACAAGACTGCTGTAGAGGATCTTTTATTAAAACATTTTCAAGTAAAGAAAATGTTTATTGAAGCATAATTCATTTTGTTTATATAATTAAAATAGATACCAAACAGGGACTCTTTTTTCAAAATGAAGTGAATGTATCTTGTCATATTTGTTTTGTTTTCTTTATCTTGCTCATCACTTTCTTTTTGCCCTTGAATATACCTGGCTTGATGATCTGTTTTCCATTCATACATTACTTCATGATTCTTCATCTACACTCAGTAATGTCTTAATGTATTACCCATTGTATCATGGGTATGAATAAGATCACTGATTCCTTGTGCATTTCCATTTGCAGACTCCGAATGAAACAGAACAACCCTTCAAATGTTTAATAAAATTGTACACTTTTTATATTTAAAAATGTTTTTCAAGACTTCATTTCCTGAGACATAGATGGAGACCAATAAAAATATCCCATGTTGGTATATGATTGATGTTTCCTAGAATTTAACCTCAGCTAGGTTTTCTTCCAAAACTACTGAGTCGTTTTATTTACAAATAATAATTATATGAATTACCATATCATCTTAAAATTAGTATAACATTGCCCAAAGTTAGCATATCATACTGTTAGAAAATAACTTGATTCTATAAGGAAATTCTTAGTTGCAACATATGTTGATTTTTATGTTGATCCTTTTTGTTGAGATCAGTGACATGATTTTTTATGATATTTTTCTTTTTGATTTTTTTTTTATTTCAGAATATTAAATTGGTGAACACATTTTGGTTATATAATTTGCTTTTGTACATTTTATTTTATTTTATTTTATTTTTTGAGACAGAGCCTCAAGCTGTCACCCTGGATAGAGTGCAGTGGCATCACAGCTCACAGCAACCTCCAATCCCTGGGCTCAAGCAAGTCTCCTGCCTCTGCCACTCAAGTAGCTGGGACCACAGGCACCCGCCACAACGCCCGGCCATTTTTTGGTTCCAGCTGTCATTGTTGTTTGGCGGACCCGGGCTGGATTCGAACCTGCCAGCTCAGGTGTACGTGGCTGGCGCCTTAGCCCATTGAGCCACAGGCACCGAGCCGCTTTTGTACATTTTAAGTCAAAGTTATAAGTGTGACCTTCACCCGGAATATGTGCATCGCACCGGTTAGGCATGAGTTTACCAAACTTCTCCTCCCCACTCTCACTTACTTGATTTCCATTGAATTTTACTTCTGTATGTGCACAGAAGTGTAGATTGACTAATTCCAAATGAGTACTGAGTACATAGGGTGTTTGTTTTCCAATTCTTGTGATATTTCACCTAGAAGAGTGGTCTCCAGTTTCATCCAGGTTGTTACCAAAGATACTAGAGTACCGTTTTTAAAGCATTATCTCAGAATAATACAAAAAAAACGTGCACATAAATTTGAAACTTTGGAGGAAAAGGACCACTCCTTGGAAAAACACAACCTCCCCAGACTCAGTCACAAAGAAATAGCACTCCTGAATAGAACAGTATCAAGCCCCAAAATAGAATCTGCAATCAAAAATCATCTAACTAAAAAAAGTCCCAGACCAGATGGTACTACACCTTAACTTTACCACACCTACAAAGAGGAACTTGTATCTATACTGTAGAAATTATTCAGATTATTATAATATTCAGAAGGAAGAAATCTTCCCTGGCCAGATGCAGTGGCTCACGTCTGTAATGCTAGCACTCTGGGAGGTGTAGGCAGATGGTGTGCTTGAGCTCCCGAGTTGGAGACCAGCCTGAGCAAAAGCAAGGTGCTGTCTCTACTAAAATAGAAAAAAACTAAGGCAACAGAATCACTTGAGCCCAAAAATTGGGGGTTGCTGTGAGCTATGACACCATGGTACTCTACCCAGGGCAACAGCTTGAGATTCTGTCTCAAAAACAAAACAAAACAAAATAAAACAAACAAAAATGACCTCACAACTCATTCTGGTATCAATATGTCATTCCAATTGATACCAAAGCCAGAAAAGGACACACCTAAAAAAGAAAACTACAGACCAATGTAGCACATATGCAAAAATTCTCAATAAAATCTTAGCAAACAGAATTCAGTTTCACATCATAAAAACAATTCACCATGACCAAGTGGGCTTCGTCCCAGAGATGCAAGGATGGTTCAACATACACAAATCTAAAAGTGTTATCTGCCACATTAATAGAAGCAAAAACAAATCATCCTTTCAATTGATGCAGAAAAAGCATTTATGACATTTTCTCATACATATTAAATGAAAAAGGCGGCTATGCTAGGTGTTCTGTGGATCAGCCATCCCTGTTGTGCCTTTTCTTCCCTCTCCCAGCCCCTCTCCCCCTTTTTTTTAATGGCCTATTTGGGCAGCAGACACAGAAATGCTTTCACAAAAAAGAACATGCCAATAGTTATCCCACAAAAGAAATCTGCTTAACTATGTTACATTTTGGAATTTTCCCTGAAACTCCTGAAATAACCTTGTATAGGTGAGGACCTCTGTCTACCCATTTATAGGGTCTGTTGTGTGATGTGTAAATATGAACGCAGGGATCTGTTGGGTACCAAATGGCCTCGGTGTCACAGAGCCTCCTCACCATCCCTCTAAACTTGTTCTCTTATTGACTCTAATCTCTAATCTCCAAAATCAGATTCTAGAAATTCCAAAATTATCTCCCTGAAACAACTAATATCACTGTTGCAGTGACTAAATGAGCTAACAACATAGGCAACAAGTGGTACTTGGCACCTAATATATAAGTAGTAACAGATTTACCAAAGAAATTCTAAATTGAGACATCAATTGAGAATCAGAAATTCTAAATTCTGATCTCTGCACATAGATACCTCAATATTTGAAGGATTATTTCAATGTCAATATGTACTCATATGTATGTAGGAATATGTAATACGTTCTGATTGTTTTTCCTCACGTCAGCAATTTGTCTACTTTGTCCTCTAACTTTGTCACTTCTTTTATGAAATAGGTAAGAGTTTACATTCATAATCCATCTCAGAAAAGCATTTCTAGTCTCGCTTCCTTTGTACAGAACAAATGCAGCTAATTGGCACATTCAAAATAAACAATTAGAATTGTTAAATAATTCAGCAGATGGTAAATCAGGTGGTATATTAGGTGGAGAGGATATATTGAATACTTTAAGGAAAATTTATTGGAAATGATTATGAAATACAGTATTTACCTTTCAAAGAGAAGTTGTTCAAAGCTTACTATGTATGCTAGCATGTCATTGATACCAGTCTGTTTTTAAATTGGAACAATTTTGTAAAGTTTACATTGGGTGGGTGCGGGGAACATATCTGGTAGAAAAGCAGTCCACATAATTTTAATGTTTAAGTTTCTGATTAGATGGTTAAGTTTCTGATCAGATTATTAAATACTTTCTAAGCTTCAAGAGTCCAAGAAACAGGCTGTACAGAGGGTAAGAAGTACTTTCTGCTAAGAACACACAATGTTAGATGGACCCCTCAAATTGAATTAGAAAATGCATAGGAAAGAACCATACTAAATAATATATCAGTCGTTCCCTAAAATAACAAGTGTTCCCTTCAAATACCATTTTATGAATACCCAGAGATTAAATTAACACAAACCACAATTCCCACAACCAATCTGAGAACACGTTTATGAGGTATGTAGAGCTAGTCATGAACTTTCAACACCGTTGACTTGCTCCCTCTTTGAAAAAATAACTCATAAGTAATTATTAACTTTACTAAAATCCTATGATTATTCTCTAGTGTGTGACCACGTACCCAAAAGGAAATAACACACCATTGTCAGGTCCCATACTTAGAGTTTTTTTTTTTCCCTCTGAGAAGTATTGAACGCATTAAACTCCTTTGAACTATATTACCTTAAAAAATGTTGTGATAATTTTATGTTCAGAATTGGAAGTATTTAAAAGTCATCCCAGAATTAAAGTTATAGGCCGTAGGAGAAGAGTGCAGAGGTTACTGGAGTAACGTTGGTTGAGGACAATGGCAGGAGGACCCAAAGGAGGAAAATCCTTTTGAAGATCTTAGTGATGCAACTTACCTGTTGCGAATAACTCACCAAATAATTGCTATTCAGTTGTTAAAGAAATTTTAAAGTTAGAGGGAAGATTAAGTATATAGTCCAAGAGTTTTCCAATGCCTTTATTTAGCTGTGTAAATCTACTTAGAATTAAATCTTTAAACTCTGTAAGGGGGCTCTGGCCTTCCTTATTCATCACTCTGTTCATAAAGGCTCGAAAAAAAAATTTTTATTTGCACTTTGGCCAGGTGGAGTTTGAACCCACCACTCTCAGTATATGGGGCCAGTGCCCTACTCCTTGAGCCACAGGCGCTGCCTGAGGCTCAAAAACTTGGCACAATGAGTGCTTAGTACTTATGTGTTAAAAACATGAAAAGAGAGACATAATTCAAGAAATTATAAGTCCGATGCTGTGGCTTATACCTTTTATTCTAGTACTCTGGGAGGCCAAGGTGGGTGGATTGTTTGAGCTCAGGAGTTGAAGACCAGCCTGAGCAAGAGGGAGACCCATGTCTACTAAAAATAGGAAAATTAGCCTGGCATCATGGCAAGTACCTATAGTCTCAGCTACTCAGGATGCTGAGGTAGGAGGATCATTTGAACCCAGGAGTCCGAGGTTGCTGGGAGCTAGGCTGACGCTGTGGCACTCTAGCCTGGGCAATAGAGTGAGACTGTCTCAACAACAACAAAGAGTTATATAGTGGAATTTCTCTGAGGACAGCAGGATGAGCAGACATCTCGGTGGTAGGCTCGGGAAACCAGCGAGGACATTAAGAAGCCCTCGCAGACACACGTAATGGCTCTGCAATGCAATCTAGAAATCATTGAGTTTAATCCTCTCATTCCATGTATAAGAAATTGGAGCTCAGGACTTCTGGGATCCCTTGTTCAATATATGTTTTTGTATCCAGATTGTTTATACTTATTGGAGTTGGGAAAGAACATTCTGTGATAATTTATGAGACATTTTGTTTTTAGATAAATTATTTCAGGAAGGCAAATCATATAAGAGAATGACCTATAACCCATTTACTCTCAATGCATAAACAGTTGTAACATACACTTCGATGATTTATATACCCAACATTAATGCATAATATTCTTTCCAAAAAGCAGGTGTCTTATTCCGTACGTCCTAAAATAATTATGATATTGTTAATTAACCAAGGGAAATAGGTAGGTGTGTGCTCACTAATGAAAAGATTTCTATTCCATGTACAAGTTTTAGTCTTGTTCAAGTTCCCTAGGGATAAAATAGTGGAAAGATTCCATGTGGACATACACACAGAGAAACATAGGACTGCACTGTGTAAATGCTAACATTGACCTTTTCTCATCTACTGGCAAGCTGTCTGATGTTTGTAAATTATCTTTTCTGATTGCTTTCCTTCAATATTGCATGTGTATACATATGTGTATCTTTACATATGCAAATATATACCTGCGCGTAGACCTTTTAGTAAAATAGATGTAAAAGATAGGCATATAGTTATAAAGTTACAGGCTATTAAGTGGATCATAAAAATATACTATAAGTCAGGAATTGTACACACCAATTCTGTTCTAGTATGAATTTCTCAATGAAATCAGTGAGCCTCACCCACTCATCTCAATCATAATCGCCCCCATTTTACAGGGCTTAGGAAAGAGTAGCCAATGTTCTTTGATAAAATGAGTAATTAGGGAGGCAAAGATCAAGGCTTTAAAGGAGGGCTTAGCAAAACAGATGTCCAAAAGCCTTACCAAGTTCAATGCCTCTAATTACAGTGTGCCTGGAAGGAGATTGAAAATTCAAGCCTAGCACTATTTTTGAAGTCTTAATCTTAAAATAACCTCACAAATTTATCATGCTTCAAATATTTTAATTAACTATACCAGGATTTATTGAAAATGCTTTAATATTAATGCCATCAACGGGAAAACATCAGTATATGTTTAAAAATTGAAGCATATAAGGATTTGTATGTTTTAGCAGGAATAGCCCCTAATTACAGACTGCATCACTTCATGAGGAGGATCCTTCTGGGAAACGCATCAGTGGGTGATTTTTAATGCTTGTGCAAACATCGGAGTGCGCTTACACAAACTGCGATGGTGTAGCCTAGTGTACACCTGGGCTATGTGGGACAGCCTGCTGCTCTGAGGCTGCTCACCTGTACAGCATGTACCTGTGCTGAATACCATAGGTGACTGTAACACAATGGTGTGTCTTCTTGTAGCTAAACGTAAAAAAATTCCATAATGTATGGTATTATAATCTGAGGGGACCACATTCATATATACGTTCTGTCAGTGATGGAAACTTTAACGTGGCACTCGGCTATGTATATATAATCATCTCGTCTTTTAAAAAGCATGCTGCATGGCTCGGCGCCTGTGGTTCAAGCGGCTAAGGCGCCAGCCACGTACACCTGAGCTGTTGAGGTCGAATCCAGCCCGGGCCCCCCCGAACAACAATGACGGCTGCAACCAAAAATGGCCAGGCGTTGTGGCAGGCGCCTTTAGTCCCAGCTACTTGGGAGGTGGAGGCAGGAGACTCTCTTGAGCCCAGGAATTGGAGGTTGCTGTGAGCTAGGATGCCATAGCACTCTATCCAGGGTGACAGCTTGAGGCTCTGTCTCAAAAAAAAAAAAAAAAAGCATGCTGCATGTATATATATATATATAAATTTATGTATGCATATTCATGTATACATATAAATATATACATAGCTACATATACATACTTATATATGTATATATGCCCCAAACATTTTAGAAGACAGGATGATTGAATAGTTTTTTTGGTTTTTGAGGTTTTTTTTGGCAAGGTAACATGTAGAATTTGCATTGTACGTGAAGGAGATGGGTGGAAACATGTTATTATCTGAAGATTTGCCTGCATGCACCAAATGTATAAATAAATCATCCTACTTTTTGTTTCTCTCTTGCTTCACACGTTGATTTACATGTATTATTTTAAAGAGGAAAAAAACCCTATTTCCTAGCTCTAAAAAAGAGGGTATTCACAGTACTCTTTTTATAAAAATGTATCTTACAATTTTGTAATGCTGTTTTCTTTTGCGTATGAATACACAATGTGTTTTGGTGTGAGTGAGAGAGTTTGTGTGTGTGTTTTAGTAGAACTTATTTCCCATTTTAAGTTTTTGTGGTATAGCAGAGTACATTCCTCTTTTAATATCGGTCATGAATTTGGCATTGTTCTATATGATTGCTCAATTATATATAAATACATTCCAAATATTTTCACTATGTCAGTGATATGGATCAGATGATAAATTTACTTCTACATACCTTACAAATTCCATACTTTATAAAATTTCCTAAACTGCTGACATACTATTCCATTCAGAAAGACTGTCTTTTGTAAAGCATCTATTTTTCTGTAGAATCTCTTACATAGCCAGACACTATATCATAAAATTTCAGCAAAACATTTAGTTAGCGTTATCTCTACCAGAATACTATATTGCATTGAATATAAGAATATTGCTGAGATACTTTGTCCAGATAGAAACCAACCTTTTTGTCAACATTAAGGCAGTGTTAACTGATTAACACATTGTTCTTATTGCAACATATGGCTGGCTCATAACTAATTTAAAATAATTCAATGGCCTCGTTTGGCTTTAAATCAAGTAAAGTTCTACTTCAGGCAGTCATGGCTGACATAATTTACGATAGTAGTAATACCTAACTTTAAATCATATCAGTTCATTTCCTCTGTGGTATTTTTCTTTCCCAAAAAATTCTATTTCTTTAGCTATAGGATTCCTCTAAACCACATCTGTGTTGGTCTAAATCATGAATAAACTTTTAAAATAAAGTGTGTTTTTATTTATTCAAAAAGATGTTTTCAATTACCATTAAGTTCATTGTTGATCTAATGTTAACAGATTAAATATTTGAAGCTGCTCTCTGGAAACCAGACGCCCATCCAAATTCTAGCAATCTGGTAGATTCTTCATTTAGTTGTGGTTTTCCAAAGGAACTATTGATTGATTGAATAAGAAGCAGAAGTTTCTTTGATGAACACAGGTTTAGTCAGAGTGCAGTGAGTGGGATAGTATCTATTTTCCTTTGAAATTAAGTAGTCTCACCATGGCCACCCTTTCTGACATCTTAGACATTTTCTTCATGTATTGCCAATAATAGCGCACCCTTTTCTATTGGGATGAATGAATATTATTTTTCATCTCTTTGGGCTGTACTTTTTGTGATATCATTTCTCCCCGCTGTAATCAGTAACTATTTAACAAATAGCTAGCATCTCTGTGCTTCTTCCTTTACTTCAGGTTCTATTTGATGAATAGAGAATTCAGCCATTGTAATAGTTGGGGTGGTGATTAATCACACAAAGACTCATTTCTTGCTCATGTGACATAGGGGAAAGAATGTGTGTTGGTGCTCTGCTCTGTGTAAATACTCATGAACCAGGCAGCCAGAGGCTCCAGTCAGTGGTGTGGCATTCCTGTTTTATTTTTTTTAATTTTTTTTTACTGTTTATTTTTTAAATTACATCATAGCTGTGTACATTAATGCAATCATGGGGTACGATGTGCTGATTTTATATACAATTTGAAATATTTTCATCAAACTGGTTAACATAGCCTTCACGGCACTTTCTTAGTTATTGTGTTCAGACATTTATAGTCTACATTTAGTAAATTTTGCATGTATCTCTGTAAGATGCACTGTAAGTGCGGTCTCACCAATTACTCTCCCTCCACCCATCCTACCCCATCCCCTCACCTCCCCTTTTCCATATTCTTGGGCTATAATTGGGTTATAGCTTTCATATGAAAGATATAACTTGGTTTTATAGTAGGGCTGAGTACATTGGATACTATTTCTTCCATTCTTGAGATACTTTGCTAAGAATATGTTTCAGCTCCAATCATGTAAACATGAAAGAGGTAAAATCTCCATCCTTTTTAAGGCTGCATAATATTCCATGGTGTACATATACCACAATTTATTAATCCATTCATGGGTCGATGGGCACTTGGGCTTCTTCCATGACTTAGCAATTATGAATTGGGCTGCAATAAA
>CAUYRH010071946.1:0-42547 GCA_963574655.1 Perodicticus potto
TTGTGGCGGGCACCTGTAGTCCCAGCTACTTGGGAGGCGGAGGCAGGAGACTCGCTTGAGCCCAGGAATTGGAGATTGCTGTGAGCTGTGATGCCACAGCACTCTATCCAGGGTGACAGCTTGAGGCTCTGTCTCAAAAAAACAAAAGAAAAAGAAAATTAGCAACAGAAAATCCTCAGAAAGTTTTCAATACAAAAGATTGTCTAGTTCCCTGATAATCACATTAAAACAGAAAATCTGAATTAGAGGGAAATCAAATGGAAGCTAGAGTCAGACTGCTGGCTTCACATCTTACTCTCCCTTTTCCTCTGTAATTCCAACCAATTTGCTAAATCTCTCTCTGTCTGTTTCATCATCTATAAAATGGAGTTTATAAAGGGCCTACAGGATGTTACTGAGAAGCTTAGAAGAGTTAATCCATGTAAAGTGCTAGGTCTATGCTTGACACATAGTAGACTCTTAGTAAATGTTGTTACTACTATCAGGTGTGGGAGAGTGGTCATTATGAATAATATTAATAGCTAAGATTTATTAAGTGCTTATAATATGCCGCGCAATGTTATAATTTCCTTAATGTACAACAGTGGCTACAACTTATTATAAAAATATTTTTTAAAGGCTTTTTTCCATCCCTTCTTATGTCTGCCCACCTCCACTTCCACTGGTAAAATTCTGACTTGGTTGACTTGGCATTTTCCCATATCCTCAGCTCATAGGCTTTAATTCACGGTTTGGGGGGAAAATCCAGTAAGCCTGAGAGGGAAGGAGATTTATATTTGCAGTGGAGAGAACTCTGGCAGGAAAAAAGAAAAACTCCAAGAAAGCATGGCAGAAAAGAAATTTTTTGTTGGGATATGAAAACGGACTAAATAGAGTTTTTCAAGTACAGCTGTGAACAAGTTGAAGGCCAAGAAATTTTTTAAATTTTTTTCTATTTCTTATGTTTATACTTCCTTCCTGGAATTTTCTTTAGAAACTACAGTAAACACTGGAATTTCATACTAAGTTTCTCTGTGAAAGCCTCCTTTCCTTTGATAGTCTCTAGGCTAAGACAGGATCACATGGGGGCCTGGATTTATGTGGGGTATGTACACATCCTTTCATTTTATCCTCACAGCAATCCTGGGAGTCAGATACTATTGTTACCCCTCATTTGAAAAGAAAACCGAAACTTCAAACTTGCCCATGGTCACATAGAAAGTACCAGAGCCTAGGGTAGGCATGGTGGCTCATACCTGTACTCTTAGCCCTCTGGGAGTTCCAGACCAGCCTGAACAAAAGTAAGATCACCGTCTCTACTAAATATAGAAAAACTGATGCAGAAGGATCACTTAAGCCCAAAAGTTTGAGGTTGCTGTGAGCTATGATGATGCCATGGCACTCTACTGGGGTGGGGGCAAGGGGTTGGTGGGGGAAGAAGTACCAGAGTCTGAAAGGGAATCAAAGTAGTTTGACCTGAGAGCCAGCACACTGACCACTGTGCCATATTAATCAAATATCCCTTTAAGCCTGCCTCCTGATAATTCATGCTTCCTGATTTATCCTCTGAGATTTTTGTCTAAGGAAACTAATGTCAACTACCCTCCCTATATAAAAAAATGTCTCCTGTCGATAAAAATAAAAGCCAAGCCAGGCACACTGGTGCATGCCTGTAGTCCCAGCTACTTAGGAGAGACTCAGGCAGGAAAATCCTTGAGCTCAAGAGTTGGAGTCTTAATGTTTCAACCACCAAACCATTCCTTCTGTAGCTCAGGCAAGCACCCCTCTACCCCATTTGCTCACAATATCCTGTAATCTCTGTGCTCTCAACTGCAGTTTTTGGGGTTGCATATTTTCCTTATTCCTTTCCATGTCTAGCTAGATTGCAGAGTTAAGTTTATGATTATGAAATAAAAACTAAATAATAAAAAAAAAAGAGTTGGAGTCTGCAACACTGTGATTGCACCTATCATTAGCCCCAGCACTCCAGCCTAAGCACATAGCAAGACCTCCTCTCTAAAAGTAAATAAATAAAAATAAATGTCCAAGTTTATATATTTGTTTGTGTGCATGTACCTTTCATTTTAATTAAACATTCACATTGTTTAAAATTTAACAGATCCGCAGCCAGCTGAAGAGCCAACGGGCTGGATGACAGGCAAGGAGGGGGACCTCCAACCCCCACCAGAGGCTCCAAAAAGGCCGGACAACTGCCGAGGAGACACCTGTGCCTTGATGTCTCCTTCACTTTACACTTAGGACTAAATGTGGAACCCCCATTTCCTATGCCTAGGTCAATTTTTTGTGAACTTCCTAGGCCTCAATTCCATGAATGGACTGTATCCATTCATTGATACACTCATTAACCTTGCCCCCAGCAGAAGGGACTGTATTCATTCGTTTCCTGGCCAAGGAACCCATACACCTATATATACCCTGAGACTAAAGGCCTAAAGGAGGAGACGGGGAAAGACCGGGAGAGAAATGGAGAGAACTTCTCTCTCCCCACTTGAATTCTCTCTCTCCACCAGGAGCTTTAGTGTTTTCTATATTCTTTTCTGTAAATAAATTCTGTCTTACCACTTGGGGGTGGGGGGAAAATAATGTAATGAAGAATAATAAAATACATGTATTTATTAAAAAAAAAAAAAGAAGAAAAAAAATGGGGTCCAAAACAGATGAAAGATATAAAACTGCAATGGTTTGTTATTTTGTGGATTTGTTCAGGCAAAGTTCTTTTATAACTAAAAATTCTAAACAAATATTATTTATGGAACAATAATTAAAGTATCTAATTGTGTATGATTACTTTAAATCCAGATAGTGTTGTGGTGAGTTCTTATTAAAACTATTGTTCCATCACTAACATTTTACCTTTAATTCTGAAAAATCTTCCATATTTTAGAAGATTAGAAAATCTTGAGTTGGAATGGATTATGAAGAAGATCTAAAAAATCTCTTAAAACATACATAATTTAATTTTAAAAATGGGGGCAAATGGAAAAGCTCTAAGTATAGAAGAAATAATAAAAATAGGAAAATTAGCATTTGATGAACACAATATTCTTTTCAGGCAAGAAGCATTAATGGATACTAAAACTAGTGGGCAAAAGTGTAACAGTACAAAATTCATGCATAGTATCAAAGTATCTCCACACAGGATATTAACTAATCACAAAGGGGACAATAGTGATGGTACAGTGGAGAATAACAGCAGATCCCTCCTCAACCAAGTGATTACAGTTAACATCATGAATAATGAGATATATCAATAGGGGCATTCTAATATCATAAACAAAGAAGGGCACAACTTCACTTCTGTGGTACTTTTTTCCCAAAAATGCATACTCTGAATTTAATCACAAGTATAACAGGAAAATCCAAACTGAGAAACATTCTACAAACTAGCCAGTATTCTTCAAAACTATCAAGGTCATGAAACACTTAGAAAGGCTGACAAACTGTCCCTGATTAGAGGCAGGACAACTAAAACAATGTGTGACACTACATCAGATCCTGGACCAGAGAAAGGACCTTAGTAGGACAGTTGATGAAATGAGAACAAGGTCTGCCTATTAGTTAATAGTATCTTATCAGTTTATTTTCAGGTTTTGATAACATTACTGTGGTTACAACAGATACTGGCATGTGGGGAAGGTAGGAGGAGCACAGAGGAAACCACAGTGCTATCTTTGCAACTTTAATTAAGGCTGACATTATTAGGGTGGCGCCTGTGGCTCAAAGGAGCAGGGCGCCAGCCCTATATACCGGAGGTAGTGGGTTCAAACCCAGCCCCAGCCAAAAAGAAAAGACTGATATTATTTCAGGAGACAAAGAAGAGAACCAAAACTAACTTCCAAATTACACACTAAAAACCAAAACCAATCAAACAAGCAAGAATATCTACCTTGATAAAAGATCGAAAGACATTAAAAAAAAAAAAAAAAAAAAGAGCCAGCTGAAGAGCCAGCGGGCTCGATGACAGGCAAGGAGGGGGACCTCCAACACCCACCAGAGGCTCCAATAGCCAAAAAGGTTGGACAACTGCCGAGGAGACGCCTGTGCCTTGGTGTCACCTTCACTTTACACTTAGGACTAAAAGTGGAACCCCCATTTCCTATGCCTACGTCAATTTCTTGTGAATTTCCTAGGCCTCAATTCCGTGAATGGACTGTATCCATTCATTGATACACTCATTCACCTTGCCCCTGGCGGAAGGGACTGTATTCATTCGTTTCCTGGCCAAGGAACCCATACACCTATATATACGCTGAGGCTAAAGGCTTAAAGGAGGAGATGGGGAAAAACCGGGAGAGGAACGGAGAGAGCTTCTCTCTCCCCACTTGAATTCTCTCCCTCTACTAGGAGCTTTAGTGTCTTCTGTATTCTTTTCTGTAAATCAATTCTGTTTCACCACTGAGGGGTGGGGGTGGGGGGGATAATGTAATGAAGAATAATAAAATACATGTATTTAAAATCTTAAAAAAATAAAATAGAAGATGATAAGTCAGAAAAAGATTCCCACATTTTATGTATAGCACTTTACTATGGAAAAAATATTACACAACAAATTAGTAGAGCAGTCAATGCTTACTCTCTGAATGATTTTATAATATTGGGTTAACTGCTCAAGAACAAAAAACTAAATTTTATCATATATGTTAGAAATAATGTACAAATATTTACAAACATTCGATGTAAAAATTAAAATTACTTAAAGATGTAGAAGTGAGTATCAATATATTTAGCAATAGGGATTAATCTCTAGGTGCCTGGAGCCATTTTAGAATTTCCAAAGGGAGATGTATATAAATGTAAGTAAATATTTTAAATGCTACATAGCAATAATTTTATCAAGTGTCTGAGGCAAAGGACAAAACGGGATACAATGTTTGCAATAAATACTATTACACAAAGATCACTTTACCGTCAAGTAGATACGTCTACTACTCTCCAATAGAAAAATTGACTCAAATCATTTAGGCTCTTGAGAGATGAAGAAATGCATATAGCCACAAAACAATTTGAGGCCACTAATAATTAAGTAATGCAAAAATTGAAAAGATGCCATGCAATTGACTATTATAAAAAAATCTCAATACAAAGATTAGTATGTTGGGAAAGGAGTCTTATAAGTTATATACACACATATATACAACTTTATATACTATATAAATTATCACGGCCTTTTAAAAAAGCAATTTTAAAAAAATAAGGTTCCGTTTTTGTCATCTGTCTCTAATCATAATTGTTACTAGCAGTCTATATTAAGGATATGGGAAACAAAATATATATGAAAAATTTTATTGTAGTGCCTTTATGAAGGTCATAGTTGGCAATCGAACTATCATCAGCGATGGAATAAATATGTAGTACATTCACTAACTGAATTGATTAAAAATGTTTGAAGTCGATTAAATGGGACAAAGGAGCAAAAAAAAAAAAGAGGTGAGGTATTTTATTAAATTACCTTCTCATTTTCTTCCTGGAATTCAAATATTTCTTTACTCTCAGCAATTCACTTAGAAAAGCAGGGCATTAGTGCTACGTAGGTTCCCCCTTTCTACCCATACCCAATATGGTCTCTATCTCTTGAAGATCAAAACTATGATGACTATTTTACTTGTTATAATTAAACACATAAACAAAACTATTTGTATATCTCACAGAGTTCCATGAGACTCTTTGGGCCTGTACTGGGCAACAAATAAAATTTCAATAAAACTTGCTAGGAGAAAAAGAAACCATCTGATAAAACCAATGGTATTTTTATATGCCTGCAAATACCCATAAATGTTCAAAATTAAGAAAATTACTAACCAAAGAATATTAAAAGCCAGAGGCTACAACAATGGGAGTAAGTTCTTTTATCTTTTGTGCTTATAGTTTGCATTTCCAGGGCTCTTCCTTGTATTAGTTTCCTAGGTCGGCAATAACAAAAGTGCAACAAATCAATGGCTTTCAACAACAGAAATTAATTCCGGAAGCAGTTCTGGAAGCCAGAGGTCCAAAACCAAGGCACTGTCAGGGCCATGTAATCTCTGAAACCTCCAGGAGAAGATTCTTCCTGGACTCTCCAAGATTCTGGTTGCCCCACGTGTTCCTTGTCTTGTTGCAGCGTAACTCCAGTCTCTGCCTTCATCTTCCCTGTGTCTAGGTACCTCTGCTTTCACATCCCTTCCCTATGTCTCTGTTTTCTCTTCTCATAAGGACAACAGTCATATTAGATTAGGACTCATACTAACTGGGTATGACCGCATTTAAACTTAAGATTAAAACAATGATTCTACTTCCAAATAAGGTCACATTCTTAGACACAGGGGTTAAGATTTCAACTATCTACAGATGTGGAGAGAAGAGAGCGCACTTTTACACTTTTGATGGGACTGCAAACAAAAACAGTATCTTTGTAGAAGTATGGAGAATCCTCAAAGAACTCAAAACAGATCTTCCATTTGGTTCTGCAACCCTATTACCAGGCATCTACTCAGAAGAGAACAAATTTCATTTTGTCATTAAGGACATATGCACTAGATTGTAGGTCGCAGCTCAATTTACAATTGCCAAAATACGGAAACAACCTAAGTCCCCATCAACACATGAATGGATTAATAAACTGTGGTATATGTATACCATGGAGTATACCATGTGTACTATTCAGACATAAAAAAGATGGAGATTTTACAGTTTTTGTATTAACCTAGATAGAGTTGAAGAACAGTTTTCTTAGTAAAGTATCAAAGGAATGGAAAAGTATCCAATGTACTCAATACTAATATGAAGCCAGCAGAAGAACTAATATATGCCCATACAAGAGAAAAACTCAATTCAAGTTGGGGGAAGGAGAGGAAGATAGGGAAAGAGAGGGGCAGAAGAGAAGAAATAGTGTGCTCCCACCTAACGGGCACAATATAAGGGTATACGGCACACTTCCTGGGCACACAACTACAGCAGAGAATTAAGCAACAAATGCAAACACTAACCTGGTCATTGGTACTCTCTTATTAATCTGAAATTAAAAAAAGAAATAAAGAGCTGACACAGCAATTAAACTTAAAAAAAACATTTCAACTATCTTTTGGGGGAACACAAATCAGCCTATAACACTCCTCTATTCCATAAAAGCATTGTTTAGAAGTTACTTATTCAACATCATTTTTAAGAAATGTTCTTTGACCAACTCCCGCATGCCAGGCGCCATTCTAATTATAATTTGTGTTAAAAATACAGTAAACAAATTAGGTGAAATTCCTGTCTTTAAAAAGCCGTTACTTCTGGTTCATAAAATCAGACAATGAATGAAGAGAAAAATATTTAAATTTCAGATTGTGAAAAGTGCTATGAAATGATTATTACTTCAAAAGGATAGACCTAGACTTTCTAATCTAAACTTTCTTAAGCTAAGTCAAGGGGAACATGCAAGTGTAATGGCCAAGGTAAGAGACTAGAGCAGAGTGACTATGACAGTGGAGGAATTTGTTTACTTAAGTAATCACCACCATTTGGCAAAATTGCAGTTTACAATTTATGAGGCCTACCAACTTGAAAAGTATGTGATTCTTAAAGAAGTTTTTGGATTTTTTTGAGTACAGCAATTTTACACATTAAAGTTTGAAACCTTGCATTTCAGTTTTGGATAACTAAAATTTGTACAGCTCACAATCACACTGACAGTGTCTGATGATAACCTTGGATTCTGAAGGACACAGTAAAACAGAACATTAATTTAGCATGGGCTAAGTCAAGATAATGTACTATTATAATATGAAACAGTGTGGTGATTATAAGTTTTGTATTTACTGTTAAATACTATGTTCCTCCATTAAGAGAAAATTAATTTTGAAAGAAAAAAAAATTCAAAGGTAGTTTAAGAACAGACTAGAGGGCGGCGCCTGTGGCTCAAGGAGTAGGGTGCCGGCCCCATATACCGGAGGTGACAGGTTCAAACCTGGCCCCGGCCAAAAACTGCAAAAAAAAAAAAAACCAAAAGAACAGACTAGAATATTCCCCATTAGCAAGTTTTTCAGAATCCTGTAAAACTGTGAAGCTGGGGGCAGAACAGAAAGTTAGGTGGGCTATATATAAAGTCTCAGAACAATCATAACCATACACTTTCACAACTGCTCATTGAAGCACCATGCCTGCCAGCTGCCCAAGGCAGTCATCTTGATTAAATATACTCCAGAGATGGCTCTGATCAGGTTTCTCCTCTTTATTTCACTAGTGTTTCCCAATGGTGAGCTGACTATTATCAATGAGATGTAAAAATATAGGGAATTACTAAGGGTGCAAAAATTCATATATTAAGTACAAAACTGTAGGATGTGATTGCTGATACAGCTTAGTACAGCATAATACGATGATCGAGTTTTTACGGAGGCTATTATATTTAATAATGAGTTTACTAGTCTTGTTTATGTCTCAAATCTTATAAGTATAGTATTTCTCATGAAATGTTAGGTACTCTAGAGATACAGAAAAACATACTAACCAGAATTTATAGCATATAAGCAATTCTGTGTGTAGGGATCTGGGACAACTAATATTCTGCTGTTACAAGTCCCCAAACACTTAAGCATATGGAATGGCCAACCTAAATTATACTAAAATCTCCTTTGACTTCACTGCTCAGAGCTACTAAACCTTTGATCTCCCCACCCCACAAACAGCTATAAAAGATATCCTTTTGCGAGAATGACTTTTAGTTGAAAGAGTTTGTTCAAAAGGCTGAATATGTGACAGGATTTTTGGTACTAAACTCTACCTTTTTTCTTCTACAATTGTTTCCTCCATGATCTATTTTGGGTAAAATGTTAAGTCTCATAGTCTACAGCACCAACTGCATCAGTTCCTACCACTCTCCATCTCCATTTCAACACACCATACCACCCTCTCTCTCTCCTTCCATATTTCTAGATCTCTTAACATTTCAAATGCTACTAAAGTGATAAATCTTTTCTTCAAAAGTATCCTGTGAGTGCTTACTGTCTTTGATGCTCATAGCACCTATTTACAAAACTGCCTCATTTTGTATTTATACATGAGTATTTTTAGCTTTATTGTCTTGTACATCTTTGTATAGAAATTGTCTCAGCTATCTGAAAACACACCTGAAAACTAGTAGATACATACATTCTTCCAAACTGAATTTTCTTCGTTACCCAAACTGTCTCCCAAACCATTCTCTCTCCCCTACTCCATATGAATACCACTCTCTAATCATCTTCATCAGTATCAACTATTCATTTCCTAATCACCTACCACTAGCTCCTTATACTCATTATATTTACATCTTGGTCAGATTTCTGCCCTACCATATATCCTATTACCATGGGCAATGACCATCTAAAACCCAAGTCTCAAGATTCCCCGGCTTTTTCAATTCAAAAGACCTACTCAAATAGCCTGTAGACTTCATCTGCCAACTCTCACAGGCAAACACTTTAACCAACCTGACCTAATGTTCCAACATTCACAGTTCTCTCATGCTATGGATACATCTGCTCCTCAGTTTTCCTAGCTTAGTGTTTACTGTCTACCTATCTCCTCCTCACCTCAATTCCTTAATAAGTCTACACATAAGTGATTAAACTACTTCCTCACAAATGATTTTTATCAATAGTCATTCTGTATGATCCGTCATGCAAAAGTCCAAGCCTATAATAAACCCACAAACTGTTTTCTTAAACATCCAAATTAATGAATAGTACCAGAAAAAAGACCACCAAGTCATGAAAACTGATACTACTACTAAAAATTTTGCCTACAATTTCAGGTGAAATCTTAATCCAATAAATTGGATTAATAAAATAAGCAATTTTTATTGTTGTTGCTGTTCATGGCTCCCTCTCTAATTCTTTTCAACAGCTACTCCCACATTTTCACTAATCTTAAAACCCTTTCCTAGGGACGACCTCCACAATTTCTGAAGTTCATTAAAAATAAATAAATAAATAAATAGGTCTTTATTACCTAACTCAACTTTTTGCCTCTCCCTCTTTATCCTTCAACACTATCTCAGAAAAAAAGCTAACCTAAGGAGATAAGGAGAGGTTTGTTAAAGTCTACAAAATTACAACTGGATAGGAGGAATAATTCTAGTGTTCTTTTTTTATTAAATCACAGCTGGTTACATTAGTGCAGTCAAGGGATACAATGTGCTGGTTTCATATACAATCTGAAATGATTTTATCAAACTGTTTAACATAGTCTTCATGGCATTTTCTTTTCTTTTCTTTTTTTTTTTTCCCCCAGTGGTAAGACAGAATTTATTTACAGAAAAGAGTACAGAAAACACTAAAGCTCCTGGTAGAGAGAGAGAACTCAAGTGGGGAGAGAAAAGCTCTCTCCGTTTCTCTCCCGGTCTTTCCCCATCTCCCTCTTTGGGCTTTTAGTCTTGGGGTATATATAGGTGCTTGGGTTCCTTGGCCAGGAAACAAATGGAACACAGTCCCTTCTACCGAGGGCAAGGTGAATGAACGAAGACAGTCCCTTCCGCCAGGGCAAAGTGAATGAATGTATCAATGAATGGATGCAGTCCATTCATGGAATTGAGGCCTAGGAAATTCACATGAAATTGACGTAGGCATAGGAAATGGGGGTTCCACATTTAGTCCTAAGTGTAAAATGAAGGAGACACCAAGGCACAGGTGTCTCCTCGACAGTTGTCCAGCCTTTTAGGCTATTAGAGCCTACGGTGGGGGTTGGAGGTCCCCCTCCTTGCCTGTCATCCAGCCCGCTGGTTCTTCAGCTGGCTGCCATAGCACAGACACTGAATTCTAGTGTTCTATATCACTGTAGGATGACTATAGTTAACAAAAATGTATTACAAAGTTTCAAATAGCTAGGAGGAGGATACGGAATGTTCCCAACACAAAGAAATGATAAATTTTTCAGATGACCAATATGCTAATTATGCTCATCTGATCACTGTACATTGTATCACAACATCACTATGTACCCCATAAACATATGTCAATTTAAAAATTAAAAACTAAACTAAATTTTTAAAAAAGTGAATATCATGAGCAAATCATAGTGGTATAGGAAATGAAGTGGCAGTGTCCATTGAGATTCCAAATTTTGAGTACAGCGATTCCCTGCATACATACTGGGTCTGACAATTAAGTTTACGGACTTGTCCCAGAAAAAGTGCTACATACCTCACTGCTGAATATCAGTACAGTTACTTCTTAAGTTCTCCCCTTGGGAATTTACATACCCATGCCAGTGCCTACTCCACCTCTCAAAGCAATTTTAGAACTCTTTTTCTGAAATGGCCATAAGAGTCATCATTGTATTACCCTTGATATACTGAGTGTCACAAAAATGTCTTCCTTTCAATATTTCCTTTATCTTCAGGTAAAGAACAAGTCTTTGGGGGACCAGATCATGTGAATAGAGGAAAAGTGTTCCAATATAATTACATATATGTTTCCTGGCTAAAAACTCCCTTCACAGTGTCATCTGAACAGGTGCACTGTCGTGATGCAAAAGCCATGAGTTATTGGCGAAAAGTTCAGGTCATTTTGTCTTTTTCATGCAGCCTTTTCAGCACTTCCAAATAGTAAAGTAAGTTAATTGTTTGTCCAATTGGTACAAATTCATAATGAACAATCTCTCTGATAACATCACTTAGACTCTAGATTTGGACTGACAGAACACTTTTTTTCCTGGAAAATTGGCTAACTTCCATTGTGCAATTTGACACTTTGCTTCAGGGTCATATTAGTACACTCCTGCTCACCAGTGATAACACAGCCCAAAACATCGTCTTGCCCCTCCAAAAGGTCTGAGCAAACTTCAGCTCTCTTTTGGCTTTTGTTTATTGGTGAGCTACTTTGGGACCATTTTTGTACAAATCCTTCTCATAGCACAATTTTCAGTTAAGATTTTCCTGTTTCTTTTGAGTTTACTTGGTCTGCTATGCTTTTCATAGTCAGTCGAGGATTTTGACACATAATTCAATAGATTTTTACAATTTTTTCATCAGTTCTGCTCATTATTGGCCCCCCTGACCTCTCTTTATCAGTGACACTTTCTCTCCCCTCAGAAAAACATTTAATCCATTTGTCCACTGCTGTTATGGCTTTATTCCCATAACACGTCCCTTATTTCACTTCCACTCTTGCCAAGTTTAACAAGAAATGTAGTGTTTAGTCATTGTTCTAAATCAAGCTCCCACATTCTTGTGATGGCACATAAAAACACATAATAATGAACACTACTCAGCATGTCAACATGAACACAGCTCTGAGACCCTGATACATATACCAAGGTTATGAAACCTTACCAAGTTGTTTGTACAGTGCTGCCAACGTAAGCAAATGGTGGCAAGTTGGTGAACTTAACTGTCAGATTTTACTTTTTTTTCCTTAAAAAGAAAATAAGGTATTCTTGATCTTGCTCCATGCCCAATGTCAGTATTTCACTAATAACTCCTTCCCTAAGCCTACAAACCACTCAAGTACCTCCTATCACTTAAAACATATAAAACCTGTAACTACTACCTCTCTATTATACACACTGTTTCTACTTCATTTCTCACTGCCTCCACTAGTTTAAAAAAGTATGTATTATTTTAGCCCCAATTCTCTACTAAATCTACTCTTTGAAAACAATCACTAGAAAATATTTTATGATATTGAAGTTATTGATGTTTTTAGTATTTCTTAAAGCTATTGTCTTTTATAGACATACACTAAAACATTTATGGATGATGATGTCAGGAATTTGCTTCAAATGAATAGTATGAGAGGTGTGCAGATGAAAAAGTATTAGCTAATACCCATAACTATGGATTCTGTGTTATAAGTACATAGGGGGGTCACTATTATATTTCCATCTACTTTTGTATATGCTTGAAATCTTCCTTAATAAAAAATAATAATAGTAAAGCCACAGATCCCCACATTATGTATTCCTTTCCAGTAAACCATAGTTTTTAAACAGAATGGAAATCACTGAGTTACCTAAATTTGGCAAGTATTAATCTCCCCCAGCCTTCCTAAACCTTGCCACTCAAGCAACAGTAAACTGCTTTTACTGACCAGATGTGATTCATCCTTTAGAAATGTTGGTGGGGAGGGAAGAAATGATAGGGAGTAGAAAGGATGTTAATACTAATTTTTAAGTACCTGATGACTCTAAAAACTTTTCAGATTCTGATTTTACTACTGCTTCCTATACATATTAAGATGCAACATTATGACTCTGGTCATGACATTCCAGAAACTAAAATTCTTTTCTCAATAGTACCCCCACCTTCTTGTCCTTCAGAAAAAGAAATTGATTTGCTTAAATTTTGTCATTGTGTTTTTCATCCAAATTACTCATTTTATCCAATGTAATCATGTAGTCCCCAAAGCAGGAAAATCAGAAAACCTGAGATCAGCTTTTATTTCCCTTTCTACCTCACCATATCCCACCAATTTTACCAGTAAAACAAACATTAAATTCATCCATCCCTCTCTAATTTTATTCATATTACCCTAATAGGCTTTTGCTGTCCCCCTTACATATTTCAATAGTCTCACTGTTTGCCTCAATTCAATCATCAACTCTGTAGCCAGAATGATTAAAATACTAATTTAATCACACCGGATACCTATTTAAAATCTTTCAAATAGCTCAAATTATCACTTGTAGGATAAAATTCAAATTCCTAAGCATTTCAAGCAAAAATGTTAAGGATCTGGCTTCCTACTACCCTCACCTCCAATCTCTCTTAACTGATGTCTGTGTAAATTAAAGTACTAAATTTAGTACTGCTACAGTTTTGTAATGCTATAGTACTAAATTATGTACTGTAGGTCCCCCCAAACACCTTTATGATTTACACACTCCACTGCCTTTGGTTATACTATTTCTTCTCTAGTCACCATCTTGTTTGTTAAGTTCTAAGAGTATGGTTTAAGTTAACAAAGAATGCAATACAGCAGCCAATAAAATAAATACAGAAAAATGAAGTTTACATTGTATTTAAAAGAGCTGATTAAAAATAAAAGAAAACAGCTGGGTACCATGTTGCATGCCTGCAGTCCCAGCTACTCGGTAAGCTGAGGCAAGAGAATCACTTGAGCTCAGGAGCTCAGGAGTCCAAGGCCAGTCTGGGAGACCCATAGTGAGACCCTGTCTCTAAAGAAAAGAAAGCAAAAAAACAAAAGAGACATAGTGAGAACCTGTCTCTAAAGAAAGGGAAAAAAAAAAAAAAGCCAAGAAAAAAGATTCTGTTCATAATACAAAAATAAAAATATATAAAATTACCGAAACAAAAGCAAAATAACTATAAAGAAAAGTACTTTTCCAAAACTTAGCTAATGATTATCTCTGAAAAGCAAATTTATGGGCAACTTTTATTGCTTACTTTTACATCTCTATACATACTACAGTAAACAAGTATTATATAAGCAACAACAACTGTAAGTATTTTAAAATCTGAACAGATCTGAACATGACTTGCTAGGAACACATTACTAAAAAGATACACATACCCCTCCCAGGGCCAACCCAAAAGGTAAAAGGCTTTCAATGTTGGTCGAGGGAATGTAAGACTTCATTTTGTTGAAAGAAGCTATATTTTCTAAATATTAATTTGAGGCAGGTTGTTGGAAAGACCACAGAGATTACAGCCTAATTATAAGTCAAGCAAGTATAAGTTTCAGTAGATATTAAGGGACTCAATTATGATATTAGCAGCAGGGAAACAACCAAAGAAAAAATATACCAGTAACTCTTACCAGCTGAACTGAATGAGGTGGACTAAAAAGACAGTTATTAAAAGTGATTTATTTCTAATTCTGCACTGAGAGAATGGTGTTAGAATAAGGAAGATGAAGAGTTTGTGGGAGAAGCACTCCCTATTGAGAAAAATAAATGGGCTCAGTTTTAGAAGAAAGAAATGACAGTGGATCATTCTACCAAAAATGTCTAATACACACAACGTAATATATAGAAAAGCGATGGATTCACGAAAAATGAACTCTAATCTTGGCTTTGATGTTTACTAACTTATGACCTGGCAATTAAACTGTTATTTCTCAGGCCAGAGTAGTGTATTTTTCAACTTTACGTTCTCTCTCTCCCTCTTTCTCTCTCTTCCCCCTCTCCCTCTCTCATGGAAGAACCTGTTTTATAAACTTATGCAGACCACCTATCTAATCATCTGCAGACCACCAACAGAAAAGAGTTGAACTTAAGAAGGGCAGGACCCCTGGAGCCCTGCCCAGTTACCAAGCCCACACACCTCAGTACTCCAAACTCCAAAGGCCCCTGAGATACTGCCATGATATCGTAAGCTCTGTGATAACTACTGGGAGACAGGTGGGACACAGTGAATAGTATCTTTAAATCATCTATAATTTTAGCATGTCAAGGAAAAAAGTAACACCTGAAGTCAGGTGAATGATCCAGAACAAAGAGGAAAAGATTGACAAGCATACCTTTCTTTAAACAGGAAAATATCTCAGACAGAAGTGAAAAGATCACAGTAACATCTCAAAACAAAGTTTCAAGATATTTGGGACTTCGTATTCATGAAAATAAAAGATCTAGGACAAAACAAATAGGTAGATGTGTCTTTATAAAAATTAAAATTCTCTACGTTGAAACAAACAAGAAAAAAAAAATGACAAACATCACAGTCGCAGGTCATAACTTATACTGAGGGGAGGAAAAATTGGCAGAAGACAAAAATATAGAGGAAAAATGGCCAAGGCCATTTTTTGGAATCTTATTAGTGAAATAAGAAACATCATTACATTATGTTGTATTTAAAGTTAGGCAATTTTGCCTCAAGAACACATTTTAAGTGATAACACTCAATGATGGCAGGATTTTCTTCGTATATTGTTCTTAATGTTACCAAACTATGAACTCATGCCATAAAGTTATGAATACTACAAAGAGGCCCACTGTTACTGCTGTGTAACAAAACAGTAAAGCTCCTAGCCAGGGGTATAAAAAAAAGAGTTCCAGAGACAGGTAGACATATAAAAATTAGAAGCGAAGAGACCAGATCATGTAAAAAGAAAAATCAAGAAAATATATACAAATTATTAGAAGTAACGAAGTAGGCAAAACTGCCAGACACACAATATTTCCCTCCTATAGCAATAACCAATCAGAAATTAAAATTGAGGCCATTCACAAGAGCAAAACAAAAACCCAAAAGAAACCCTACTTTATATCTAGAACAAGGTTTCTCAGCCTCAGTATTACTGGTATTTTAAGCCAGATGACACTTTGTTGTGGAGTCTGGTTTATAGATGTTTAGCAGCACCCTGACTTCTATCCACCAGATGAAGTAGACAGATGAGTGTGACAACCAAAAATGTCTCCAGACATTGTCAAATGTCCCATGTGGAGAGGGAAGTACAATATTGCCTCTGGTGAAGAACTAGTGATTGACTACTTTGAGCACTACAGAGACAAGAAATAAAATCTAACTCTATCAAAATACATAAAAAGTTTGACCAATGAAGAGTCATTCTGTGTTCTTGGCTGGGGTAACTTAATATGTGATTTCCCCAGAAACATATCAATGCAATGCAATAGCATTCAAAAGTCTGCCTACATTTTTAAAATTTGGTAAAAGTAACACAAATACATAGCACTCACTGTGTACCAGCCATTATTCTATACACATATTCACTAATTTTTTTTTTTTTTTTTTTTTGAGACAGAGCCTCAAGCTGTCGCCCTGGATAGAGTGCCGTGACATCACAGCTCACAGCAACCTCCAATTCCTGGGCTCAAGCGAGTCTCTTGCCTCCGCCTCCCAAGTAGCTGGGACTACAGGCGCCCGCCACAACACCTGGCCACTTTTTGGTTGTAGCCGTCATGGTTGTTTGGCAGGCCCAGGCTGGATTCAAACCCCACAGCTCAGGTGTACGTGGCTGGCGCCTTAGCCCGTTTAGCCACAGGCGCTGAGCCCATATTCACTAATTTAATTCTCACAATAAGGACAGGAACTACTCTTAACCTTATTTCACAAATTTTAAAATTGAAGCATCTAGTGGTTAAGCCCAGAGTACCACAATCACTAAATGATAGAGCCAGTATTCCACTCCCAAGGTGAATGGATCCAGAGTATATGCTCTTAGCCACTTCACTATCCTGCCTAGCAAAACACTGGGAAAAAATACAACCCTATAAAGTGTTCAAACCAAATCCAACAGCATATTAACAAGATCATACACGCCACCCAGGTGAGATTCATTTCATTCTTGGAATGCAAGGATGATTCAACACAAAAAATCAATGTAATACCACATTAAGTGAATGAAGGAAAAAAATCACATGACCATTTCAATGCAGAAAAAGCATTCAACATTCAATACCCTTGTATAATAAAAACACTCAGCTAACCAGCAATAGAAGGGAATTTTCTAAACAAAATAAAAGTAATACATGAAAAACTCACAGCAAAGATCAAACTCAAGGGTGAAAGATTAAAAGTTTCTCCTCTAAAATCAGGCAGGAACAACGCAAAGATGCTTGCTTTTGCCACATCTATTCAATATAGTATGTACGGAAGTCCTAACCAGAGCAATTACACAAGACAAAAAAAAGAATTCAAACTGAAAAGCAAGGAAGTCCAAGCCTGGTGGCTCACGCCTATAATCCAAGCACTCTGGGATGACAAGCCAGATGGATCATTTGAGCTCAGGAGTTGGAGACCAGCCTGAGCAAGAGCGAGACTCCATCTCTAAAACAATAACTGGACCTTGTGGCAGAGGCCTGTAGTCTCAACTACTTGGGAGGCTAAGGCAAAGGGATGTCTTGAGCCTCAGACTTTGAGGTTGCTGTGAGCTATGATGACACAGCACTCTACCAAGGGTGACAAAGTGAGACTGTCTCAAAAAAAAAAAAAAGGACGTAAAATTACCTCTGTTCACAGATGACATGAGCTTATAAATATCAGACTCTAAAGATGCCACACACAAAAATTTTTAGAATAAACACAAAGGAACAGGATACAATATCAATATACAAAAAAAAGTCAGTTGTAGTTTCAACATACTAACAATCAGTGGTTCTCAATCTGTGGGTTGTGACCCCTTTTTAACAATGAAAATACACTGCAGCATTAGGAAGGTTAAGAACCACTGCTAACAATGAACAATCAGAAAAGAAAATTATAAAAATTGACTCCACTTACAGCAATATCAAAAAGAATAAAATACTTACACATAATTTATCCAAGAAGATCAAAGACTTACACAATGAAAACTACAAAACCATTATGAAAGAAGATAAAGATGGCTCAAGTAAATGGAAATATATCCCATGTTCCTCGATTGAAAGAATTAATATTGCTAAGATGATAATGTCACCCAAAGTCATCTGTAGTCAATGCAGTCACTATCACAATCCCAATGATGCTTTTTGTAAAAATAGAAAAACTCATTCTAAAATTCATATGTAATCTTGTGGAACCGTGACTACCCAAACAATCTTGAATTTGAAGAACAAGATATTGAACCCAAAAGCACAAAACTGGAGGATTCACTTTCTAAAGTCAAAATATCACAAAGCTATAATAATCAAAACAGTGTACATACTGTCATGCAGACATATAGACCAATGGAATAGATTAGAGAACCCATAAGTAAGCCCTCACACGTGTGGTCAAATTATCTACAAGAAGCTTGCCAAGACCATTAATGTGAAAGGACAGTTTATCAATGTATAATAATGAAAAAACTGGATATCCATATGCAGAAGAGAGCTGGACCCTTACCAAACACCATATACAAAAATTAACTCAAGGGATCAAAGGCCTAAAACATAAGGCAAAAGTTTCATGGCACTGGATTTGACAATGATTTCTTGGGTAGGATAACAAGGGCACAGACAGCAAAAATACCAACAGACAAATTAACCATGAAAAATTTTAAATTTGGTGGATCAAGAGACAGTATCAACAGAGTAAAAAGGCAATCCACAGGACAGGCAAAATATTTGCAAAACCTATGTATGATAAGGGATTAATGTCCAGGATAAAGACTCCTAAAACTCAATCCTCTTCCCCCCAAAAAACCCTGATTCACAAATGGGTAAAGAGGTTAAATAGACATTCTCCACAGAAGATACATAAACAGTCACTAAGCACACAAAAAGATGCTCAATATAATTAGTCATGAGTGAACATCCATTAGGATGGTTACTATCAAAAAAACAAAATAAAAAGTATTAAGCAAGAATGTAGAGAAATTGAAACACTGCTGGTGGGAATGTAAAATGGTACAGCCACAATGGAATACAGTATGGTAGTTCCTCTGAAAATTAACAATACAATTGCCGGCTTGGCGTCTGTGGCTCAATGGGCTAAGGCACCAGCCATGTACACCTGAGCTGGCGGGTTCGAATCCAGCCCAGGTCCGCCAAACAACAATAACGGCTGCAGCCAAAAAATGGCCAGGTGTTGTGGCGGGTGCCTGTAGTCCCAGCTACTTGGGAGGCGGAGGCAGGAGACTCGCTTGAGCCCAGGAATTGGAGGTTGCTGTGAGCTGCGATGCCATGGCACTCTACCCAGGGCGACAGCTTGAGGCTCTGTCTCAAAAAAAACAATACAATTGCCATATGATCCAGCAATTTCACTTCTGGGTGTACACGCACATACATTCGAAAGAACTAAAAGTAATGTCTTGAAGAGAGATTTATACATCCATGTTCATAGTAACACTGCTCACAATAGCTGAAACAAGGAAGCAGCTCAAATGTCCACTGACAGAAGAATGAATAACCACAATGTGGTATTTACAAACAATGGAGTATTAGTCAGCATTAAAAAAGAAGGAAAGTCTTTTTTAGTCTTTTTTATCTATATGCTACACATGGATAAAGCTTGCTTGCACTGAGCAAGTGAAATAAACCAGTCACAAGAACGAAAGAAACAAAAGAAAGAAAGGAAGGAAGAAAAAGGAGGCGCCTGTGGCTTAAAGAGTAGGGTGCTGGCCCCATATACTGGGGGTGGTTGGTTCAAGCCTGGCCCCGGCCAAAACTACAAAAAAAAAAAAAAAGAAAGAAAGAAAGAAAGAAAAAGCCAAATACTATACAATTCCACTTATATGAGGTACTTAAAGAAGTCAAATTCATAGGGACAGAAAGTACAATGGTAGATGTCAGGGGCTAAGTATGGATGGATACTTGATAAGTTACTATTTAATAGGTATAAATAGTTTTGTAAGATGAAAATAGTTCCGAAGATGCCCAGTGGCCATGGTTGCATGACAATATGGACATATTTAATACCAGTGAACTATACAATTAAAATGGTTAAGAAAGTAAATTTTGAATTATGTGTATATTTTATCATAAATTTTTTAACTGGAGGGGGGGCAGTAGTGGTAGAAAGGCCAAATAACAAAATAATGCCAAGCATTTTGTTTTACTTGAAATACATCCACACAAGACAATATGTTTTACTATTTACTAGAACAGGTACAGATAAATATGTATGTGTTATCAACCGCATCAAAATGTTATGTGTATAGTTGGAAAGGAGGATGAATAACACAGACGAAAGGAAAACAAATAAAATGAAAGCAAGACCTTAAATGAGTTAGTAATTATTGTATGCCATGAATTAACATCAAGATTAATTTAACCTTTTGCACTTAAGGTCCCATAAATTTAAAGTAATTTACAAGTCAAAAATTAAAAAGTCTTCTAGAAAACAACTAATATATATCAAGATTTTTTCTTTTATGTTCAAGCACAAGGATAATGAAATATATTTTCCATGCAAATATTATATAAATAACATACAGTGGTAACAATGCAGTATAGGTTTCCTGGGAAGCAGATTCTGTGATAGAAATATACAAGCAGGAAGTGTATTTATTGGGCACTGCTGTCTAAATGAGGACCAGTGAGAGAGGAAGAAAGAAGCAGGATAGACAGAGCAAGAACTTGCACTCTATCAAAGTCTGGACAAATGTCTCAGTTGATCCTTTGAGGAACCACCTGACATTGGGAAAGCCCCTCAAACATGTCTAAATTGGGGCAATGGCCAGTCTTTGGATATCTGCCACCTTACAAACATGAACCTTGAATGAGATGACTCTCTTTAGCCAGGGGCAATTTCCAGAGAAGAACTCAGCAGACAGCAGCCAACTACCAATAGCCCAGTAGGTAAGGGAAGGAGTGCTTTAGTCTCAAAAGGGTTGGGAGATCTGTGAGAATCTAGGAAGCACATCATAGCATCAACTACAGGATGATCAAAAAGAACAATACATATTTCATAATTTACAGCAAAGTTCTGCCTCAATCCCAGATATAACTGAACTTGAAATTATGAAAAGGTAAAATTCTAGCAAGAAAACAAAGAAACCACATGAAAAGCCAGCTATTGGAATTATGGAAACTTTAGAGTAAGAGAGAGAAAAACAACCCCCCTAAGAGGGCCTCCAAATAGTGAGGAGAATTCTTTCCAGAAATGTTCACTTTTTTTCCCCCAGAGTCTCAAAAATTAGATAATATTTATAAATAAAAATAGAAGATAATTTCCAAGAACAAATCATGCCAAATCTTATAGACAATAGAAAAAGAAAGCCTTCAAATTCATTCTACTACATCTGGATATAACTGATATTAAAATTGGAAAAAGTATATTGTTATAAAGGGAAATTACAGGCATATTTCACTTATAAATGGGGATGGAATATCCTAACTGACATATTAATAAGTTGAATTAAAAATTATTGTTCAAATAATGTACTCTGGTCAAAATTAAATCCAACTTATGAAAGAATTAGTCACTATTTTCTTTTTTTTTTGTCTTTTCCTTACCCCCAACCTCTCCCTGTAATATATAATCAAGACTTTTAGTGTATATATGTATATATATACACACACACAAATATATATCAAGACTTTTAAAGTATCAGTAATCTTTGATTTAGTAATTCCTCTTCTTAAGAATGTCCTAAAGCAAAAATAAGAAATATACAAATGAAAATACATTTACATTTAAAGAGGTTCATCCATCCTGAACTATTTATAATAGCAAAAAGAAAAGAAAAAATAAGCCAACTTAATGTCCTATAAATGGAGAGCAATTACTTGTGAAATATTTTTATATAAAATTAAAAACAATGTTTTAGAAGAATCAAACATGACATGCTTATAATATAGAAGGAAAGTGGCCAAAATACAGACTTAAACATAAAGAACGACCTCTTCTACAAATGTTTTATATATACTCATGCACAGAAAAAGATTGAAAAGGAGACGCAATAAAATGTTAATAGTAGCTATCTAAATGGAGCTGTGTATTTATTTTTTGACTTCCTGTACTTTTCTTTCTATCTCCTGGTGTTAAGTGTAAAAAGAAAGCACAATTAAAAAGCGTATTAGCCAAGAGCATAATCCAGTACTACCAGAACTGCCACAGGCAGACCAAGACAGACGGTCACCAGGTAACTTGAACACTATTATTTAAAAACAAAATGATTTAAAAAGTATTTCAAATACATAATACTGATTATGTACTTACAGATTTTAGTGTTTAGAAGATATTTAAACACTAAAATTTTTTGTTTGGTTTTGTCAAAAAAGTTAACAGGAGCAGCCCACATTTCTATGCATGTTTACTATGAAAAGTTTCCCTCAAAATTTTCTGTGTTCCTTTAATACAAAATAAATCAAAGGTAATTTATCATGATAGTAGGTACTAAGTTTTTTCCATTAGTTATGTTTGCTAGCAAAACCAAATAATCAAATAAACCAACATAGCTGTAACTCAGTTTATAAATTTCAACACCACCACCATCACCAATAATTTTTTAAAACCCAAAGACTAGAAGTAGCAAACACTTAAAATAAGCTACATCTCTAATTAGTATTTTCTACACTTGCTGAACTAATCAGCTGAAGTTGTTTTTACAAAGTGAAATTGCTTTTGAGATGTTAATTTATTATTTAATAAGTTTCATCTAATTTAATTTGCTACTATTTAACTGCCAAAATTGGTTAAAACAGCCCTCAATCTAACACTGTACTTTATAAAAGAGGTAGTAAATGGACTGATGGAGGATACTCTGTCCTTTAAAAAGACAGATATTACTATGTCTTTCTGCATGGCTCTATTAATTTTTATTTTGGTTTTTTACTTACTTTACTGCCCTCAAAATCCAAAGTATACACCACCACCTCGCTTTTCAAACCATCTACATTACCCTAACAAAGAGTTAGACACTCATGGGGCTACCTTAAAAATCCAAGAGAAAGGAGATTCTAATCTAATTCACTGAACTGGAGTAAACTCTGACACTATTTCTCGGTTTCACCAACTCTCTGATCCTGCATAATTAACAACCCTCTCACTCCTTGATCTCCTCTGAGGTAGGTGTTTCAGAGGGTAGGGCGCAAATTAAGTGTTTGCTGTGAAAATATTTCTTTAAGTAAGACATAAGTAAATAACTAAAATAAGGAAAAGTGACAAGATTACAACATTCTTCAGAGGGTTCTGAAAATTATTTTTTTTTCCAAAAATCTGTCCTGTGTCTCACCTACATTATTCACAAAACTACTTAGAGTAAAATTGTGTAACAGTAAAACAAGTGTTAAATTTTTGTGTGCTATTCTGTTAAACTTCAAGAGGTTTAAGAGGATTCCTTCAAAACCTTCTTTCATTTGCTCAATTCTCTTCTCAAGCATATTAGACTCCATTAACAGCCAATCATGTAAGCTGAGCTGCAAGTGACCCGAGAGTTGCCATAGCAACAGCTGCTTTCTGAAATACGTGTTATGCATTTTAAAAGCTTTCACAGAGGATACCACATCTATCAATTAACAGCCAAAGCTCAACATAGCACATTATCCAAATGAAATGAAAAATTCAACTACTTTAGTAAGGTAACTACTTAATAACAAAAGGGATGTTTGATATTCAAACAAAATGCGATCACAGTTTATAAATTTCTAAATAAAACCTAAAATGAATAACACATAATAGTTGAATACCATGTTTAGTAATGCACAAAACTAGAACTGTAAAAGAAAAAATAATGAGGCCTGTATATAGCAATGGATCATCAATGATAATGAATGAACATATGCTATAGTACACTGGAAAATTGTGATGCAATCTTACTACAAAAGGTTGGCCTACATGTGACATACCAAAATGTTTTTCAACACACATATTGGGTATGTCTGTGTGTGCACACTTCAGATATATAAAAACATCTGCAGGAAAACAGTATATACAAAAGACATTCTAAGTGTTTTCAAGAAAAATCATTCTTTTGACAATTTATCAGAGACAGATGTCTCTTCTTATAAGACTCTTTCACAATAAAAGACGCACAAGCAGCCATAGTTTATTGTCAAAGTCATCTAAATAGTAAGCAATTCTGCAATAAGAAAATTTGAAAAACAAACTTGTCTCTGGCAAAACAACTTCAAGGGAATAATAAATAAAGAGCAGTCTTGAAAAATCAATTTCTGAAACTACTTTCAACCAACTAACTCAAGTAATTAAGCAGAATACATAAAAGTTCTGCTCAAGATGTATTCACCAGAAGAAAACTGCTGCAAACAGGATAATTAGATAAAACATACTAAAATCACTAATAATTATACTCTAACACTCAAACGCTGGAAAGGAAAATGTTTTTGGTAATAATATTCTAAAAAGAGATTCTAGATTAATGTGATAAAAGATTCTGTTCATGCACATTCTAACTTTAATTTTTCTACAACTTCAAAAAGAAGGATTTTTTCAAAAACTTGGTAACTACCATTAACTACTAAAGCAGAAATTCAGGAAATAAGGTGAAATAAATAGGCAAAAGAGAAATTGTTTTAAAGGCTATTAAGTGAGAAAACTAGCAATAAGCCACCATACCAATGACTAGGTATGATCCCAAACATCTTAGAAAAACCCAAGGGCCTTGGAAGTATTACTGCATCAATGAAGTATTCATTAAACTGCCAGACAATTCCTGTCTCTCAAATGTTATTCCATCTACAGATGATAGAAAAAATAATACCCTTACTCATCTTTTAATATAAAATCTCGGCTCAGGCACCGGTAGCTCAACGGGCTAAGGTGCCAGCCACATACACCTGAGCTGGCAGGTTCAAATCCAGCCCGGGGCCACCAAACAATAATGGTGGCTGCAACCAAAAAATGGCTGCGTGTTGTGGTAAGCACCTGTAGTCCCAGCTTCTTGGGAGGCAGAGGCAGGAGACTCGCTTGTGCCCAGTAATTGGAGGTTGCTGTGAGCTGTGGTGCCACGGCACTCTACCCAGGGTGACAGCTTGAGATTCTGTCTCAAAAAAAAAAAAAAAAAAAAAAAATCTCGGCTCGCTGCCTGTGGCTCAATGGGCTAAGGTGCCAGCCACATACACCTGAACTGGCGGGTTCGAATCCAGCCCGGGCCCACCAAACAACAATGACGGCTGCAACCAAAAAAAAATGTGCGTTCTGGTGGGCGCCTATAGTCCCAGCTACTTGGGAGGCAGAGGCAGGAGACTTGCTTGAGCCCAGGAATTGGAGGCTGCTGTGAGCTGTGATGCCAAAGCACTCTATCCAGGGTGACAGCTTGAGGCTCTACCTCAAAAAAAAAAAAAAAACTCACCTTTTATTTCAACCCTGTATTCTTTGTGTAGGTTGAGCACCCCAATCCAAAACTCTGAAATGTTCCAAAATCCAACATTTTTTTGAGTGCAGACATGATGCCAAAAGTGGCAAATTCCATACCTGATCTCACATGGTGCAGTGCAGTCAAAGAATAGGACAACAGGTTATTCAGCATCCTCAAGGGAAAAATAAAAATTACCTTCAGTCTATGTGCAAAGATGTCATAAATTCTGTGTTTAGACTTTGGATCCATCCACACGATCTCTCTTTAAGTGTATGCAAATATTCCACAATCTGAAATCTGAAAAACTTCTGGTCCCAAGAATTTCAGATAAAGTATACTCAATCTGTACTTAAACTGTTTGAACACAAATGAATGCTGAGTTCAAAACCCAAGACCAAAAAAAATTTTTTTTTTTTTTGAAACAGAGCCTCAAGCTGTCACTCTGAGTACAGCTCACAGCAACCTCCAACTCCTGGGTTAACTCTTGCCTCAGCCTTCCCAGTAGCTGGGACTACAGGTGCCTGCCAAAATGCCTGGCTATTTTTTTGGTTGTAGTTGTCATTGTTGTTTGGCAGGCCCAGGTTAGATTCAAATTGGCCAGCTCTGGTGTAATGTGGCTGGAGCCTTAGCCACTTGAGCTATAGGCGCCAAGCCCCCAGGCACAATATTAATACTACTAATAGCTAGTATCTCTAAAGCATTTGTAAGCAATTTACATGCATTAATTCATGGGATCTTTACATCTTCATGCGGTAGTGGTATTGTCCCCATTTTACAGATGATGGAACTGAAGCACAGAAAAGTTAAGAAATTTACCCAAAGGTCACATAGCCAGTAAGTCATGTAACTAATGTTCTAACTCAGACATTCTGACTCTGTATATCATTCACCCTTAACTATTTATCCAGAAAACTCATGTACATAAGTATGGTTTGTAATCTACAGCCTTCATCTACAAACTGAGGTTTCTCTAATCACCTGACACTCCTTCATTTTAATTTTGTTAGTCTTAGCTATTTCAGTTTACCAGCTTAAAACTAGCAAAGCAAAACCTAAGTAGATTTTTTTTTTTAAATCAAGTAGGTTGAACACCAAGCAAAAAAAGAGAACATTTGGTTCACCTATGAAGGCTACATAAAAACTATATAAATTAATAAAATATCTGAGATTTCCTTTTTTGCTATACAAAGGATACACAAACACATATACATGGATGAGTAAGGTTGCAGATTTAGCAGTAATAAACTCTTAGAAAAACCAGAAAACAAAATATAGTACCAATTTAGGACTATTAATAAATTATAAGGTTTCCTGGCTCGGCACCTGTGACTCAACAGGCTAAGGCGCCAGCCACGTACACCTGAGCTGGCAGGTTCGGCTGGGGCCTGCCAAACAACAATGAGGGCTGCAACCAAAAAAATGGCCAGGCGAGTGCCTATCGTCCCAGGTACTTGGGAGGCAGAGGCCGGAGACTCGTTTGAGCCCAGGAATTGGAGGTTGCTGTGAGCTGTGATGCCAAAGCACTCTATCCAGGGTGACAGCTTGAGGCTTTGTCTCAAAAAAAAATAAAAATAAAAAATAAATAAATAAATAAATAAATGAATAAATTATGGTATAAAAAGGTACAAATGTACCTTTTCTTCCACCCCTGTTCTTCAGGTAATGATAAAAAGTGTTTTGTTTTGTTTTGTTTTTAAACAAACTCTGAAACTATATTAAGTAATAAACACATAAGCGAAAAAGAGTTCCATCACTAGATCAGAAAATTTGAGTGATGACCAGAAACACAAAACAAATGAGAGCAGACTAAGACTAAGTAAGCCAACTACAGTCAAGACACTAGCTTTGGTCTTCAAATGAGCCAAAGAGATGTGTCAAGCTTAAAACACAAAACAAGATGACTAGAGACAGAATGTCATTATATAAATGAGTAAATTAGCGATTAAAGAAGTGCATTCCAAATGGCTTAGTCAACTGGGCCTTTCCTCCTCTCCCCACTTAAAGAAAAAAGAGCTGACAGCAATGGTTGTCAGCCTGAGGATTAGGCCCAGGTACTAGTCTAAACTGTTTTTCAAACTATAGGTTTCATGTAATTTTGGTGGGTCACAGTTAGCAATTTTTAAAAATCTAGGATGCATAGAACAGGAAATACAAAATTAAGATATATTCTATTTCACAGAATTTTTCTTCAGTTATAATTTATAAATCCACATATAGGTATACTGAGTTGCAATGTAAAACATGTTTTATATTATGGAGGACAGATTTTTAAAAGTTAGAAAACTACTGCTCAAAATATACACATCTGTGGAAAGCTTTTAAGGTGGGTGTTCAGCAGAGCAGTACCAGAGACGGTAAAATATTCCACTCCTCAGATAAGACAAGATTATATTGGCAACTGTGAGTACAGCCTGCTTCCTAGTCAATCATACACCGAGGGCAACACAGTGAGATTCTGTCTCAAATATATATATATTATATATATAATTATATATAATTATATATATTATATATAATTTTCCCCCCCAATTGCCCCATCCCTTAAATTTTAGGACCACAGTTATACTATATATATTTTTATATTGTATGCATACCTACAATTTACACATAAAAAAGAACAAGAACTTTTTGCCCCCATAATTTTTTTTTTTTTTTTTTTGAGACAGAGTCTCAGGCTGTTCCCTAGGCTAGAGTGCAGTGGTGCAATCATAGCTCACTGTAATCTCAAATTCCTGGTTTCAAATGATTCTTCTGCCTCCCAACTTCCCAAGTAGCTAGGACATAACCAATGTTTTGAAAAATGAAAGTCTCTAAGAATGCATTAAAGTAATCTAACACATGTCATTGCCACAGGAAAGACCTATGGATGAAATAAACCTGCAGAAGAGAACCACATCCAGTTACCTAAACTGACCACTTAATCATTCTTTCCTGAATATGGATGAACAATCAAGAATCAGCAAACCTGTGGAAAAACAAGTGAAAAATATAAATAAAACAACAAAAGTAACCAGAGAGAGGGAAGAGCTACAAACTCAAATGGTGAAACTAAACCACAAAGGATTATTTCCAGGCCTTGAAATATAGTGGAGTTTCTCCAAGATGATTTTTTAAATTGCTTAGAACTTGTGACTCCTGTTTTCTGTGTTCTCCCTTTTAAGTCCATAATGTCTATAACTGTCCCAACATTGTACTTTGGGAGGAGTTCACCTATTTCACAGGTACACAAATAAACAGCTTCATCCCTATTTCATTTTTTAGGTGATTAAGGACTTTCGAGCTTACAAGATTTAGATGGGACTTTTAAATAGAACAGGATGAGACCTTTGGGGACCTTCACCCTTGTGATGGGGTGAATGTATTTTGTTTGTGAAACAAATACCAATCACGGAGACTAAAGAGAGGACTGCACTAGGCACGATTTTGGCCGCTTATGATATTTGACCCTTCCTATTATTCTTCTGTTATGTCACATTACATGACAAAGGGGTACAGGCTTTAAAAATAGATTAGGGCAGACATGGTGGCTCACGCCTGTAACCCTAACACTCAAGGAGGGCAAGGTGGGTGGATTTCTTGAGCTCAGGAGTTCAAGACCAGCCAGAGAAAGAGTGAGAACCCCATCTCTACTAAAATTAGAAAAACTAGCCAGGTATTATGCAAAATACCTATAGTCCCAACTACTCAGGAGGCTAAGACAAGAGATCACTTGAGTCCAAGAATTTGACATTGCTTTAAGCTACGATACTCTCTACCCAGGCTGATGGAGTGAGACTGTCTCAAAAAAAAAAAGGAAAGAAAAGGAAAAAAATATCCGGAGTGATGGAGTGAGACTGTCTCAAAAAAAAGGAAAGAATGAGAAAAAAATACCCGGAGTAGAGTTGGGGTGGGGGTGGTAGATTACCCAGGCAGGTCCAATAAAACCCCATAGGCCCTTAAATGTAAAGGAGGAAAGCACATGAATCAAAGACATGCACCAGCAGATGTAGAAGAGATTTAAAGTTTGAAAGGAGTCCTACTTTCCACTGCTCATTCTGAGGTAAAGGGGACCATAAGGCAGAAAATCAAAACAGCATGTAGAAAATGAGCATGACCCTCCCCCAAGGCAACAGCCAGCAAGAAAATGGGACCTTAGTTCCTATAGCCACTTAGAAATCAATTCTGACAACAATCTGAATAATCAAGGAAACTGTCTGATTCCCCCTAGGGCCTTAACTAGCCCTGTCAACACCTTGATTTCAGCCTTTTGATACTTTAAACAAGGCCCAGCTGAGGCCACTGAACCACTGACCTATGTAAACCATAAAGTTATAAATGGACATTGTTTTAAGCTACTAAATTTGTAGAAATTTGTTACATTAGCAATAAAAAACAGTTCTAATATAAGAACGGTTATATCAGGCTTGGTGCTTGTGGCTCAAGCGGCTAAGGCGCCAGCCACATATACCAGAGCTGGCGGGTTTGAATCTGGCCGGGTTCTGCCAGACAATGACAACTACAACCAAAAAATAGCCGAGCGTTGTGGCGGGTGCCTGTAGTCCCAGCTACTTGGGAGGCTGAGGCAAGAGAATGGCTTAAGCCCAGAAGTTGGAAGTTGCTGTGAGCTGCAATGCCACAGCACTCTACCCAGGTCAATATCTTGAGACTCTGTCTCAAAAAAAAAGGAATCGGTTACACCAATTTTGCAGATCACACTTGTTAAGCAAAGAGAGCTTAAATAACCTGCTGAAGATGAACAATAACTGATCCAACCCCAAGTAGTATGGTTTGTCCTCTTAAACACTGAAGAAGACAATATGAGCTTCAAGGACCAAAGACTACTGAGAGGCCTAGAAAGAAACATGAACCACTCTCATTGGCACAGCTAAGATACATGGAATTTTATTTCTCATATATAGTTTCAACAAAATCACTTGGTTCTGGACCAGATTATATTCATGTAATTACAGCCAATTATATTACTGATTTTCAATTTTTTAAATCAATTTTTAGTCAAAGCACAGTCTAAGTTATAGATAACTAACCATAAACATAAACTTTAACAAAGTAAAAACATTAGTAATAAATGAAAATTAAAAGATAGAAGAGGAAAGGTAAAAGGAGTATTAGATATCCTAAGTCCCTTATCTTCTAGAATATTAAGATAATAAATATTATCTAGTTGACAAGTCAAGAAATAATGATATGAAGGCCAGGTGCAGATACAATAGTGGCACCTATACTCCCAGATACTTGGAAAGCTGAGGTGGGAGGACTTCTAGAGCCCTGGAGTTTAAGCGCAGCCTGAGTAACATAGCAAGACCCCATCTCTAAAGGATTCAAGGAAGGAGAAGAGGGGAGGAAAGGGAAAAAGAAATAATGATGTATAAGATGTAAGGATAAACAGGTGAAGATAGCTTTTATAAGAGTCTGGAGAAAAGGTAGTTTTCTTTGTGCACTTTTGTGCTGTTTCAAAGCCGTAAGATATTATAACCTCTTAAAAGTTATTAAAAAAATTTTTTTTTGAGATTTGAGACAGAGTCTCACTTTGTCACCCCAGGTAGAGTTTCATGGCATCACAGCTCAAAGCAACCTGAAACTTTTGGACTCAACAGATTCTCCCGCCTCAGCCTCCCAAGTAGCTGGAACTACAGGCACTCACCACAACACCTGGGGGTCTTGCTCTGGTTCAGGCTGGTCTTAAACTCATGAGCTCAAGCCTGGGCCTCCCAGAGTGCTAGGATTACAGGCATGAACCATGATGCCTAGCCGAAATATTTATTTATTTTCAAATCATCTGGATGTGTGTCAGTTCAGGTTCTCTGGGAAACAAACCCAAGATGGGATTAAAAGTGTAAGAGACTTATCATGAGAAATGCCTATGAAGAATGTAAGGACCAAAAGCAAGAATAGTTAGTAGAGAAAGCCTTCCGGCTGTGAAATAGGCCTGCCAAATGTGGAAAGAAGGTGGATCAGGCAAGAACGCTCTCAGAACAGTTCCATTCTGCCACCTGAATAGGCAGCTCCAGTACACAGACTGCTCTTAGAGAAGCCCATGTTGTGCAAAAATGGCAAGACCTTAGAACCTTGCTGTGCTCAATAAATGGAAGGGAGTTAGCTACCCAGGCAAAATGTGGTTCAATGATGCAGCAAATCCCAAAGGCTCTGTAGCTGGAGGCTGTCAGCCAACAATACTCCTCAAGGCAGATCTCTTTCAAGGAAAACATAAGTAGAACACTTCTAGGGCTAACACAGATGTCACCTAATGGAATACTCTGCAGCCATTAAAAATGTTAGAGAGTAGTCATTTGCCAAATCTCCTTGGTATATGAAACCATAGAGTTCTCAAGTGGTTCCACCGAGATAGAACGTTCAAGGTAATGAAGCAACCCAGACACCAAGGCTTTGTATTTCCACCCCACCTTCAACCAGAACAACTCCAGTTTCATTTATTTCATTTCTCTGTAAGATGTTTGAACAAAGTGCTGCAATGCTAAGAGATGAAATATCATCTCTGTCACAAAAAGGAACTTTAAACTGGAAAAAGTAACAAAGTGTTTTTAGAATCAACTTACTTGTTTTTATGCAAGTCTGAGCCTGTAATACACAAAAAAAATTGGAAAGATACACATGAAGATGTTAACAGTGTTTATCTATTAGGTGGTAAGCTTTTTTGTTGTTGTTGATTACTTGCATTTTCTATACTTTCTATAATTAACAATACAAGACTTTGGTAATTAAAAAACAGGAGGGGGCCTTGGCACCTGTAGCTCAGCAGCTAGGGTGCCAGCCACATACACCGGAGCTGGCAGGTTCAAATCCAGCCTAGGTCTGCCAAACAACAATGACAACTGCAACCAAAAACTAGCTGGGCGTTGTGCTGGGCGCCTGCAGTCCTAGCTACTTGGGAGCCTGAGGCAAGAGAATTGCTTAAGTCCAAGAGTTTGAGGTTCTTGTGAGCTGTGATGCCACGGCAGTCTACCCAGGGCGACATAGTGAGACTCTGTCTCAAAAAAATAAAAAAAATTAAAAAAAAAAGGACGCAATCTTTAATTTTTACGTTAAAAAAAAAAAAAAGAGGGTGGCACCTGTGGCTCAAAGGAGTAGGGCACCGGCCCCATACACAGGAAGTGCGGGTTCAAACCCAACCCCAGCCAAAAGAAAAAGAAAGCCCTGATCTGACAAATTGACTTCTCGCAACTTCCAAGTATGACAGAAAATAATCTGTCTCTTACCAACTAGTAGGAAAAATTAGATTTACAAATTATAACATTTAATTTAATGAGTACTTAATTATTCTACATAACATCTTTAATACTTAAAAAGAACAGTCAGTCAAATTATGGCACTTAGTAGCACACAAATAACTAAAATATATTACTTTTTAGGAAAATTTCAATGACTTCAATATATAAATGCCAGTAACTGACAGATTATTCAGTAAGCATTTTGGTTTTATTTGTAGCCACACCGAGGTAAAAAGTACACAAATGTATATAACACTTTGGGTTTTCCCAACCCTATAGCCAGGAAAACTAGTATTCTCATTTAATAATTGCAGAATTTGATATATGAGGTCAAGCTCACCAAATGAGTGACAATGCCTTGGAAAAATAATGATTCACAATTAAGTGATTTTTAAACTACACTGGTAAGGCTCCTGCAGAACTCACACATTTCCAACAGGACTCTAAATAACCAGAATAAAAGAAAGTACAAGGGACTTTAAAGAAAAAGAACTAAAACTCGTATTTTTGGTTTCATCTCATTTCTTCTTAATACACTTGTACTTTCAAGTACAATCATGTGTACCAATACATGTTCAAATAAATGTTAATTGACACCACCAGGGATTCCAATAATGATTAGATTTTCCAGGTGTTGGTGGAATTTTGTTTGCTTTGTTTTGCATCTATGCCATAAACTTTTAAAAAAAGAGAGAGAGTCTTTATATTTTAATGACTTTTTTTTTTCTTTAAAAATAAATTACAGGCCAGTGGCTCACACCCGTAATCCTAGCACTTCAGGAGGCTAAGGTTCCGGGAGTCTGAGACCAGCCTGGGCAAAACAAGACTCCACCTCTACAAAAAAATAGAAAAAAATCAGACTGGCATTGTATGCCTATATATAGTCCCCCTGCTACTCAGGAGGCTGATGCAAGAGGATCACATGACCTCAGGAAGTTGAGACTTCAGAGAACTACACTATACTACTCTCCTCTAGCCCAGGCAACAGAGGGAAGACCCTGACTCAAATAACAACAACAACAAAAATGCACATATTATAAAGCTCATATTTATTCTCTCGTAGATGCTTTATATACCTGTTACAGACACTACCTCATACTATATTAGTTTTTCAGTATAGTCTACTATCTTTACAGATACAGAGAAAAAAGAAGAAAAGACTACAAGGTACTGTCTGGATTCACCATATTTCTACATAACTCTTTTGAAGGTATTAATAAAAATGTATAACTAAACTGAGAAGGACTCTAAAAAAGGAAAGGCTCTTCAAGAAGAAGGATTTTTTTAAATTTTTTTTATTGAGTAGTAATAATAATAACACAAAGAAATTAACATTCATATTGTCAAATAAGAGTATGTCTATTATAGAATGGTTTGACACTGAGATTCAGTATAGAGTCATCAGTTAACTTATTTTTTTCCCAAGTCTCAAAAAATATACAACTAATATTTAGAAATAAAAATAAAAGATAATTTCAAAAAACAGATCATGCCAAATCTAATAGACAATAGAAAAAGAAGAAATGGATACACCTGATGTTAAAATTGGAAAAAATATATTATTATAAAGGGGAAATGACAAACACATTTCACATAAAAATGATGATCAAATATCCTAAACATATTAACAAGTTGAATTAAAAATTAATCTTCAAAAACACGATTCTAAGAGGAATTTTACCTAACAAATGAAATCAGTGTAACCTGGTTTCCCAGGTACCCTCAATGAATCCCCAATAATAAAAAAAAAAAAAAAAAAAATTAATCTTTAAGTAATGTACTTAAGTAAAAATTAAATCCAATTTCTGTGAGAATTATTCACTGTTTTCTTTCTTTTTCTTTTCCTTTCTCTCACCCCCATCCTCCTTCACTGTCTGCTCCCTTCTCCCATGCCCCACCATGTCATTAATTGTCCTCATATCAAAGTTCATATAAGATTCATACTTCTCCATTCCTGTGATGCTTCACTAAGAGTAATGGTTAGTACAAATGCTGCAAAATCTCCATTTTTTAAAATGGTTGAATAGTATTCCATGCTATACATATACTATGCCAATCCGTTCCTGAGTTGAGGAGCATTTATGCTGTTCCACATTGAAGTGATTGTAAATTGAGCTGCAATAAACAGTCTAGCACAAGTGTCTTTATAATAAAAGCTTTTTTCCCCTACTGGGTAGATGCAAGATCAAACAGGAGGTCTACACTGAGTTCTTTGAGATTTCTCCGTATCTGACTTTATTTTGATAATAAGCTGTAATCTACTGGCTAGAATTTTGTTCAGAATTTTTGCATCTACATTCATTAGTGAAATTGGTCTGAAATTCTCCTTTTTAGTTGGGTGTTTTCCTGGTTTTGATATCAGGGTGATGTCTGTTTCATAGAACGCGTTGGGGAAGATTCCTTCCTCCTCAATGTTTTGGAATAATTTCTGCAGTATAGGAATAAGTTCTTCTTTGAAGGTTTGATAGAATTCTGGTGTGAAACCATCTGGACCAGGGCATTGTTTTGTTGGGAGATTTGTTATTGTTTCTGTTATCTCAGTGCTTGAAATTGGTCTGCTCAGGAGATCTATTTCATCTGGGCTAAGTCAAGGGAGAGGGTGTGATTCCAATTATTGATCTATTTCCTTCACACTGTCAAATTTCCGGGCATAAAGTTTCTGGTAGTATTCAGAGATAATTTCTTCAATCTCTGTGGCATCAGTTGTTATTTCCCCTTTATTATGTCTGATTGAGGTTATTAGAGATTTTACTTTTTTATTTCTAGTTAGTCTGGCCAAAGGTTTATCTATTTTATTTATTTTTTCAAAAAACCAACTCCTTGTTTCATCAATTTTCTGAATGATTCTTTTGTTTTTAATTTCATTAGTTTCTGATTTAATTTGGGGTATTTCTTTTCTTCTGCTGGGTTTAGGCTTAGGTTCTTCTTCTTTTTCCAATTCCATAAAATGGCTTATGAGTTTTTTGACGTGTTCTCTTTCTGTTTTTCAAATGTAGGCTTCTAAGGTGATAAATTTTCCTCTCAGGACTGCTTTTGCTACATCCCATACATTTTGGTAGCTTCTGTCTTCATTGTTGTTATACTCAAGGATGTTAATGATTTCCTTTTTTATTTCTTCCTGCAACCAACTGTCATTCAGCATAAGGTTGTTTAACTTCCATGTCTTTGTGTGAGGTCAAACATTTTTGCTGGAGTTGAGTTCCACTTTTAGTAGCTTATTGTCTGAGAAGATGCAAGGTAAATTTTCAATTCTTTTGATTCTGTTGTAGGTTTGTTTTGTATCCTAGGATATGATCAATTTTGGAGAATATTCCATGGGATGATGAGAAGAATGTATATTCTTTATCTTTGGAATGGAGTGTTCTATATAAGTCTGTCAAGCACAGTTGCTCTAGGGTCTCATTTAAATCTCTAATATCTTTGTCTAATTTCTGTTTAGAGGATCCATCCAGCTCTGAGAGAGGGGTGTTAAAGTCCCGTTATCTTGGTGTTATAGGATAACATATTGCTCAGACTGATTAAGGTCCATTTCAAGAAACTGGGAGCATTTAAATTGGATGCATAAATATTTAGAATTGAGATGTCTTCTTGTTATATTTTTCCCTTGACCAATATAAAGTGACTATCATTGTCTTTTTTGACTTTAAATCCACATGTATCTGAAAGTAAGATTGCAATCCCTCTTTTCTTCTGAATTCTGTCTGCCTGAAAAATTGACTTCCAACCCTTAACTCTTGAGTTTTAATTTGTCTTTTGACATGAGGTGTGTTTCCTGCAGACAGCAAATGGATGGCTTGTGTTTTTTAAACCAATCAGCCAATCTATGCCTCTTCAGCAGGGAATTCAAGCCATTGACGTTTATTGAGATAACTGGTAAGTGTGGTAGTGTTCTATTCATCTTATTTTGTAAAAGTCCATTGCTTAGTTTTGTCTTTTGCATCATTGTGGAAACTAGGTTCTGTCCTTTAATTTCTGGGTGTTTACTTTCCTGAAGGTCCATTGTGATAGTCAGTGTGTAGAACAAGTAGAAATATTTCCTGTAAAGCTGGTCTTGTGGTAAATTTCCTCAATGTTTGCATTTTAATAAAAGGTTTGATTTCTCCATCAATTTTAAAGCTTAGCTTAGCATGATATACAATTCTGGGCTGGAAATCTTGCTGTTTAAGTAGATTAAAGATAGATGACCAATGTCTTCTGGCTTGAAAAGTTTAATTAGAGAAGTCCGTGGTCACCCTGATAAATTTGCCCCTGTAGGTCAGTTGGTGCTTACTCCTGGCAGCTTACAAAATCTTCTCTTTTGTCTTGACTTTAGATAGATTCATCTCAATGTGCCTTGGAGAAGCTCTATTTGAGCTGAGGCAACCAGGGGACCAATATCTCTCTGAAAGGAGTATGTCAGAATCTTTGGTGATATTTGGGAAATTTTCATTTATAATATTCTCTAGAATGGCTTCCATTCCTCTGGGGCATTCTTCTTCCCTTTCTGGGATACCTATAACTTTTATGTTTGAATGCTTCATAAGAGTCCCATAATTCTGTCAGTGAACAGAATTCTCTGCTTTCTCTCACTTCTTTTCTGCCACTTTAACTGAGTTATCTCAAGAGCTTTATCCTCTACATTTGAGATTCTTTCCTCTGCATGATCAAATCTGTTGTTGATACCTTCTATTCCATCCTTAAGCTCCCTAATTGACTGCTTCAGTTCCTTCAGCTCTGCTATATCCTTTCTATATTCTTCATATCATTCATCTCTTATTTGATTCTGTTTTTGGATTTCCTTTTGAATATTTTCCACTTTCTCTGCACATTCCTTTATTATTTTTTGATTGTTTTCCACTTTCTCAACGATTTCTTTCATTGTTTCCATCATCTGTATTTTAAATTCCCCTGCTGTCATTTCTAACATTTCTTTATAGGTGGAATCCTCTGCTGTAGCTACCTCATGGTCTCTTGAAGGGGTTGCTCTAGACTGGTATTTCATGTTACCAGGATTTTTCTGCTGATTCTTCTTCATGAGTGCTTTCTTGTATCTGTTTCCTTAGGCTAATTTTCCTTTCACTTCTTCTTGCTCTTTAAGTTACTGTGCCTCAGGCCTAAAGTTTTAATGAGTCCAGTTGTTGTTTCATCTAAGAGATGTTCTAGATCTGTTGTTCTTTTTCAATAGAGATTTCCTGGAGTGTCATAGTCTTGGCAAAATGTGGAACACCAGAAAATCCACTCTTTTGATTAGGGCCCAGGAGAGACGTTTCTGCAAAGATGTTTGCATTAATTACCACATTAATTTTTCATCCCAGTGAAAGCTCAGCAAACCTGAAAGCCCTCCTGCAGGCAAACACCTCTGAGACCTGGCAGTGGACTGGGGTCTCTGGGTTAGTGAAGTGGCAAGGAGCGTGCTGGAGGGAAACCCACTGATGGCTTTTGCGCAGGTTCAGCATAATAGCAAGAATTAGTTTAATGAGAAAGAATGTACTATAATGACGAACAGACCACTGCTCACTGATATAAGTGTAGAACCAAAAATATAAAGTTATCAATTAATATATTCACCTTCAGTGACCAGAAGGTGTAGAAAGTTTAGCTACTGATGCATGAGCTGACTCATATAACACATACACCAATAAAGCGTATTTCTGGAATTTCTTTCAAATATCAAGAAATGTTTTTCTACTTATTTTTTGTGTTACTATTAACCAAAGCAAGGATTCCCTTTACCTGTAACTGGCAGTCTAGATAATATATATACATCTGTCTATAGAAATAGAAATGGCATGAGAATTCATACTAGCCCGCAAAAACGAAACTTACGAGACAGAAACTCTTTTCAGTGAATGTGTGTTTTGACACAACAGAAGAGCTTAAAATGGGAGAGTAGAGCTTAAAAAATAAATAAGGATATACAGTGAAAAGTAAAACTTCTACAAACCCCGACAACCCAGTGGCAAATGAACCCACTATGAATAATTGTGTTTATTTCTAGACATATTTTATGTCTAAACAATATATAAGTATACAAAATTTAGAGAAATAAAAAGAATATCACAAAATTTTGCTGTTTATTATTTTTAACATCTGTACATTCCACTAAAAGTTTACAATAAAGATTATAAAAAAGTTGCCACAGTAATTAACAAAGGTTATCATCAAGATGTAAAAATCAACAACTAGAATACCCAGGATAAAGTAAACATTTAACAAACGTTTTAACCACTCTGCCCCAACACCAACCCATATACAGATAACCAGTATGTCCTTGTCAAAAGAATATACAGAGAGAAGCAGGTGAAGGTTCTATTTAAAATGTAGCAATATTGTTAGACAAAGGCCACAGTGAAAACTAGCTAAACAAGCAATTCAAATATAAGAAAAACTGATGGATTTATGCAGAACATAACATGGAATATTCAAGCTCACTAACCAAGAAGAAAGATGGAAGAACATATGACTATCAAAGACTAGACGTTATCTTCTCTTATACTTAAAGTGGCTTTACCAATGTCATTATACTATGAACATTATCCTAATATTAGATGACACACCTCAATGAAGAGATTATTATTTTCCACTAGATGAGGAAAGAGGAATATAAAGATAACTTGTTATAATACCAAAACAAAATTGGAGCGCTACCTTAACAGAGGATAAACTTGTTTACTTTGTGTGTGTGTAGAGACAGTTTCACTTTATTGCCTGTGGTAGAGTGCTGTGGCATCACATAGCTCACAGCAACCTCCAACTCCTGGGCGTAGGTGATTCCCTTGCCTCAGCCTCCCGAGTAGCTGGGAGTACTGGCGCCTGCCACAATGCCTGGCTACTTTTTTGTTGCAGTTTGGCTGGGGCTGGGTTTGAACCCTCCACCCTCAGTAGATGGGGTCGGCGCCCTGCCCACTAAGCCACAGGCACCGTCCAAACTTGTTTACTGTTTAATTTCTAAAAATACCAATGCTGAACTTAGGCCATTTAAACTTGTGTAACTGGGTTGTGAGAAATGAGGAGGAAAACATCAGGACTTAATAAGGTAACGAAGAGTTATACAGTAAACAGACTGCCAATATTTCCTTTAAAGTATTAAATGACCAAGTCTGCTGATACTTCTTAGTCACAAATAGTTTGTCACTTAAGAACTCTTCACGTTATGATAAAGTAGAGTTATGTACTGAGCCCAGATGAACATTCCTTTCATTTCTTATTCTATTCTAGGCAGAAAAATAATTATTTTATATAATTAAAGTATAAATAGAAAACATGAGAGGTAAAACCCAAAAGGAGATGAAGCTTTAAAAAGATGAATTCAGTCATTAGAAATTACTGTTTCGTGTACATTTTGAAAAACTAAAATAAACCAAGCATAAATGCTCTATTAAATAAATGCTATATATACCAGTAAATACCACAATTATTATAATCTGTTATCATAAGGGAATGTTTTTCTTTTCAAATTGCCCACTTAGCTGTCTCTAAGAAAGAAAAATATGGTTACAATCTAACTAAGTATGGGCTTATTTAAACATCACAAATGGTAACTGAAAGCGATCATAGAAAACATAAGAATCTACGGGAGAGGGGCAAGATGGCCGAATAGAAGCAGCTTCTGACAGAGGCTGCCGACCAAAAGGAAAGATAACCTCCAGAAACTGCCCAATTGAGCTGAAGACTGGGAACCCAGCCGAGAGAGAGAGAGAGAGAGAGAGAGAGAGAGAAAGAGAAAAGTGATAACTACAGGTCACCTCTGAGGGAAGCTGCAACTTCCAGAAACCAAGATTCAGGCAGAAAAACTGAACTAAAGTTTTCCGCCATTCTGAACTTTCAGGACACCCTTCCCCCTTACCAGACTTAACAGAAGCCTGACATCTGCTGAAACTAAGGGAGAAGGACTTGAGCAGTGCCCAGCCTCCCTGTCTGCCGGACCACGTGGCCCATAAGGTAAGACATTCTAGGGCGCCACCAAGACCCCGCCAGCCCCGAGGCCAGGGATGCTGCCAGGACCCCCTTGCGGATCCGAACCTCCACCGGGCCATGGTCCGTGCAAGCAGCAGCCAGGAACTCTGCCAGGACTCCCGCCAGCCCCGATTTGCACCCCAACAGGCCTTGGCCCGCTGCCACCAGCAGCCAGGAAGTCCACTGGAACTTCCACACGGAACCAATCTGTGCTCAGACCGGCCTCAATGTGCCACCTGCTGGGATCCCTGCACGGCTCTGATCCACGCCCTCCGGATTGCATGCCTCCACTTGCAGCAGCAAGGAACTCCACCGGGCCTCGGCTTGCCCCCTAGCCTGCTGTGTCTAGGAACTCCACTGAGACCACCCTCACTGAGCCTCTGCCTGCTGCCCACATGGGCCAGGGACTCCGGCAGGAACCTCCCAGGCCTCCGCATGCCTGACCTGGCCAGAAACTCAGGGGACACACAACCCGCCTCCTCCCCTACCCTCTCTGCCTCCGCACCACTTCCGCCAGGCTGGTCAGAAATTGAGGGAGCTGTGCGACCCGTGCCCACCCTCCGGACACCTCCTCCCAGCCAGAGACTGCTGGAGACACAGGCTCCCTTCGGAAAGGCCAACAGGTGCCCCCATCCCATGCCCTGCTGCTTAATCTGGGCGTGCCACACTCCGGAGATGCTCCCCCAACCAGAACTCCCTGGGTGAGGCAGTCCCAGAAGAGCTACATAGGGTCACTCCCTACAAAGATCCAGCAATAACAGAGTGACCCTGATGGGGTCTGATCTGGGAGAGACACCTCCCCAACTCTGAGGATGGTCATAGGCAACAGTGAAAAATAATCATGAGGCGGAATCAACAGAAAAACTCTGGCAATATGAATAATCAGAGTAGATCAACTCCACCAAGGAACAACAAGGTAGATGTACCACAAGATCCCTTGCATAAGCAAATGGCTGAGATTTCAGAAATAGAATTCAGAGTCTAGATAGCAAATAAGATCAGCGGAATGGAGGAAAAGATAGAATTAGTATTTCAAGCAGTAATCCAAAAGATACCCAAAAGTAGTCTCAAGAATTGAACGAATTCAAAGACAAAATGACTAAAGATGTTGACACATTGAGACAAGAAGTTGCAGCCTTCAAAGATCTGAGAAATATAGTAGAATCCCTCAGTAACAGAAAGGAGCAAGCAGAAGGAAAGATTTCTGACATGGAAGACAAAGCTTTTGAACATTGCCAAACTTCCAAAGAAGAAGAGAAATGGAAGGCAAAAACAGAACATTCTCTCAGACAGCTCTGGGATAACTCGAAGAGAACCAATACTCGCCTTATACGGATACCTGAAAACGATGAAGTGGCGTCAAAAGGCCCAGAGTCTCTTCTTTATGAAAATATGAAGGAGAACTTTCCAGACATGCCAAGAGATCCAGAAATTCAGATAGCAGACAGTTTCAGAACCCTAGCACAACTAAACCCGAATAAGACATCCCCCAGTTAATTCCCCCAGAATTAACTTCACTAAAGTTAATATGAAGGAGAAAATTCTGAAAGCAGCCACACGTAAGAAATCCATTACCTACAAGGGGAAGAATATTAGAATAACTGCAGATCTCTCTGATCAAACCTTTCAAGCTAGAAGAGAATGGTCATCGACTTTTAATCTCTTAAAACAAAAGAACTTTCAACCCAGGATCCTGTACCCAGCTAAACTGAGTTTCATTTATGATGGAGAAATTAAATACTTTAATGACATCCATATGTTGAAGAAATTTGCTATAACTAAACCAGCTCTCCAGGATATTCTCAGACC
>CAUYRH010071952.1:0-49864 GCA_963574655.1 Perodicticus potto
CCAATAACAGCTAAGGTGAGAGGCTAATTAAGGATACAAATCTTTTCACCATAGCTTCAAAGAAAATGAAATACCTAGGAATATACCTAACAAAAGAGGTGAAGGACCTCTATAAAGAAAAGTTTGAAACCCTAAGAAAAGAAATAGCAGAGGATATTAACAAGTAGAAGAACATACCATGCTCATGGCTGGGAAGACTCAACGTTGTTAAAATGTCTATACTTCCCAAAACAATCTATCGATTCAATGCCATTTCTATTAAAATACCAACATCATACTTTCAAGACTTGGAAAAAATGATTTCTTTGTTTTGTATGGAACCAGAAAAAACTGCCCTATAGCTAAGGCAGTTCTTAGTAATAAAAACAAAGCTGGAGGCATCAGCATACCAGGTTTTAGGCTGTACTACAAGGCCATAGTGGTCAAGACAGCATGGTACTGGCACAAAAATAGAGACATAGACATTTGGAATCGAATAGAAAACCAGGAAATGAAACTAACATCTTACAAATCACCTAATTTTTGATAAACCAAATAAGAACATACACTGGGGGAAACACTCCCTATTCAATAAATGGTGTTGGGAGAACTGGATATCCACACGTAAAAGACTATAAACTGGACCCGCACCTTTCTCCATTCACAAAAATTGATTCAAGTTGGATAAAGGACTTAAATTTAAAGCATTAAATGATAAAAATCCTCAAAGAAAGCATAAGGAAAACACTGGAAAATATTGGCCTAGGGAAATACTTTATGAAGAAGACTGCTGTGGCAACTGCAACACCACCACAAATAAACAAATGGGACTTAATTAAACTGAAAAACTTCAGTACGGCTAAGGAGACAACAACCAAAGCAAATAGACAACCTACACAATGGAAAAGAATATTTGCATATTTTGAATCAGAGAAAAGTTAACTAGGATCTATACAAAACTCAAATTAATCCACATGAAAATACCCAACCATCCCATATATCAATGGGCAAGAGAGATGAATAGAAGCTTCTCTAAAGAAGACAGATGAATGGCTAGCAAACATGAAAAAATACTCATAGTCCCTAATTATTAGAGAAATGCAAATCAAAACCACCCTGAAATATCATCTAACCCCAGGGAAAATGGCCCACATCACAAAATCTCAAAACTGCAGATGCTGGAGTTGATGGTGGAGAGAAAGGAACATTTTTACACTGCTGGTGGGACTGCAACAAATACAACCTTTTTGGAAGGAAGTATGGAGAACCCTCAAAGTACTCAAGATAGACCTCCCATTTGATCCTGCAATCCCATTACTGGGCATCTACCCAGAAGGAAAAAAATCCTTTTATCATAAGGACACTTGCACTAGACTGTTTATCGCAACTCAATTTACAATTGCCAAAATGTGGAAACAGCCTCAATGCCTACCAACCCGGGAATGGATTAACAAGCAGTGGTATATGTATACCATCGAATACTATTCAGCCATTAAAAAAACGGAGACTTTACAAACTTTGTATTAACCTGAATGGAAGTGTACATATTATTCTTAGTAAAGCATCACAAGGATGGAGAAGCATGAATCCTATGTATTCAATTTCGATATGTGGATAATTAATGACTTAGTACATCGTGGGGGGTGGGGGAAAGGGAGAGTAGCGAGAGAGAGAAGGAGGGAGAGGGGTGGAGTCTTGGTGTGTGACACATCTTTTGGGGAGAAAACACAATTGTAAGAGGGACTTTACCTAACACATGCAATCTGTGTAACCTGGTTTCTTGCACCCTCAATGAATCCCCAACAATAAAAAAAAAAAAAAAAAAAAAAAAAAGAAATACTAATTAAAACCATGATACACTGCTATACAACCCTAAAATGTTTACAACTATAAATAGTGAAAATCGAATGTTGGGAAGGACTACTATTCCCAAACATTGCTGGTAGGAATGTAAACTCATGGAAAAAAGTTGCAAATTTCTTATATAAAGTTAAATGTATACCTGTCCTCTGACTCAGCAATTCTACTCTTAGGTATTTATTCAAGAAAATGAAAATATATGTCCATGAAAAGAATATGTGTGGCAGCTTTATTCATCATATCTAAACACCGGAAACCATTCAAGTGTTCATCAACAGGAAAATGGATAAAGAAATTGTGGTATGTTCATACAATTGCGTAGCACTCAGCAATAAAAATAAGCAAACAATATACATTCAACAATATGTATAAATCTCAAAGGCATAGGTTGAGCTAAGCCTAAGAGTACATAATGATTCCATTTATACAAAATTCTAGAACTAATCTATGTTGACAAATATCAGAACAGATGAAGGAGAAGACTGATAGGGAAGGAAATAGAGGAACTTTCTGGGTCAATGTTAATGTTCTATACTGTAACAGGAGAATGGCTTACACAAATCATTTATCAAAACTACGTAGTTAAAACTGGTTCATTTCAAAGTATGTAAATTTTACACTAAGAAAGATTTATTAAAAATAAATAAATAGGCTCAGCGCCTGTAGCTCACTGGAGCTGGAGGACTGGAACCCAGCCTGGGCCTGACAAACGACTATAACTACAACCGGGAAAAAAAAAATAGCTGGGTGTTGCAGCGGGCACCTGTAGTCCCAGCTACTTGGGAGGCTGAGGCAAGAGAATCACTTAAGCCCCAGTGTTTGAGGTTGCTGTGAGCTGTGACACTACAGCACTCTACCGAGGGTGACATAGTAAGACTCTGTCTCAAAAAATAAATAAATAAAAAACACTTGAATGGAGACAGAGAGTAGACTCAGGTATAGACAAACAAGAATGGTAGCACACCTTTGCTGATAAATGAAGCTAGCTAATGGGTACACGGTGTTCACTATACTATTCTGTTTACTTTCTATATATCTGAAGTTTTCCACAATGAAAAGGTCGAAAGACAAAAAAGGAGAATCGAAATTATTTGAATTTCTTATGTCCTAATCAAAAATAGGACAATCTTATTTATTATCCCAATTAAAACAGGCAGTCGCTTAAACATGAATATTTTATATTACCAAAATTCTTATAAGAAATTTCATTGAATTATTAATTTAAGTAGGGCAATCTGTGACTCCCACACTATTTCTGAATCTTTAGCCAATGACTGTTTTTCATATATTATGTATAAATTTATAAAAGTTATAGTTTTGGTATTTTTCAACATATAAACATATAAAACATTTTTATTCTTTGAAATTAAATTTCCTGGTGACCTAAAAGTTACTATGTTAGTGTTAAGTGTTATAGTTTCTAGAAATATGGTCTACTTTTGCAGGTAAGTATTTCTTTAAATTAAATTTGTTCCTTTTGAATTAATTTGTAGACAGAAGAGTTCACTGAATATATCAAAATATTATCAGATGTAGGGCCTAACAACAGGATCTCTTTAACTCACATGTCTACTCTACTCAGTTTTCACTGTATGGCAAATTGAACTTATTTTTTCACTAAAACAGTATCTTTAAATAGGAGGGGAAAAGATATCTCCAGTGAAGCTCTTTTGTTACCAAATAAAGAAGGTTCATCTTAGCATTTTTAAAGCTCTGATCTGAACATGGTATGCTGTGAAAAATTTCTCACTCAGAGTTTTAGGTTTTTCTCTCACCACTATCAATAACTAGCTAGTTTTTATACAACCAATTTTTGTTCATTCAGATGATGCATTAAGTTTTATTGTTAAAAAGGAGTATTTGTAAATTTCAGATTATTTGCACTAATTGAAGAGCAGTAAAAAATTTTAAGTTCTATATTATATAATGTTTTTTATGTATAAAATTTATAGTTTTAATACTGTGCCTCACAAAGAACTAAAGCAAATAAAAAGTGTCTAATAACTGCTTATCTATTGATTTCCTAAGGATACATTAATTGACTAATGGTATCAGCCATACTATGATACAGAACATTAACATCTACTAATTGATGGTATTGTATTTGGCTGTAAAAAAAAAAAAAGACTTAACACTAATTTTAAAAAATAAAAGAGAAGCTTCAGGTCAATTAGAAAGGTTATAGGATTTAAGGCTAAGAGAGGCCCCAGAAATCAAAGGTTAATTCTTTTATTTTACAGATGAGGGAAGAGAATCTCAGGAAAATTAATGTGATTTGATTAAAGGTAGTGAACAGTAATGTTAGGATTAAAATTAAAAATTAAAACACACGTCTCCTGATTACTACTATATACCTCATCCTTTTAAACAACACTAATTTCTTAGCATCTGAAGCACAATGAAAAAAATTGTTTCCCTTTTATGTATCATGTGAAGTATTTACTAACTTGTATACTGTTTTGGAATTCTTTTCGATACTTTTAAAACCCCTCATTACATCAGTACTTCCTTCATATAATTACATCCAGTTTCAGATGTAATACTCCTACACTCCACTAGGAGGAGAAAAACTTTATTTCAAGGTATTACTAACTAGTTACTATGCTAATGAAGCTTTCTTTTCCCAAATGGTCTAGTTCATTATAGTGTGATACAGTCCACAATTTTATAAAATTTGACCTAAATTGTGCATTTGAAGTAGGCTTTAAAGAAAAATTTAATTCAAAACAGGGTCAAGAAACATACAGAACAAATAAAATCTTGCTTACCATTTTTGCTTCTGACTGTACAGGTTGAGGGGAGGAAGGACCTGGGATTCCTGGAACACTAGGCACCATGGTGACTGGTCGAACAAGCTATGCAGAAGATATTGAAAAATAATTACTAAAGAGTATATTCAAAATGAGATTTGTACTTTACTGGCACATGGCTGTTATAAGATCTGTCACACTTCTGTTATAAGATCTGTTTTGAATTTGAAAGGAAAAAAATGTCAATACTTGTGATTAGGTATAAGAAATAATTTTAGCAATGAACTTTGCTATTTTAAAATATATGTAAGTTTTCTTTAATATGTTAATTTCTTCGATATGTTAATATACTGCAGAATAATAAAGATGCTGATAACCTCTAATAATTTCTCTCTCTCTTTTTAAAAGAGAGACAAGGTCTCACAATGTTTCCCAGGATGGAGTGCAGTGGCTATCCACAAGCGTGATCCCACTACTGGTCAACAGAGTTTTGACCCACTCTGTTTCTGACCTGGGCTGGTTCATCCCTCCTTAGGCAACGTATGGTCTGCTGCTTCCAGGAGGTTACCATATTAATGACAAACCTAGTGTGAACATTTGGGCAGCATAGTGTGTTGTAGGCCCAAAACTGTACTCAAGCAATCCTCTTGCTTCCGCCATCCAAGTAACTGGAGTTTCAGCTGTGTGCCAATGCATCCAGCAATTTTTCAAGTAATAATATTCTAAAACAGATTCTACCACTTTGATTTTGCCTTGGTTTTTTAAAAACTGAGTGAACAGTAACTATATAATTAAAGTATATCTCTTCTTTCATTCCAAGTTGCTATCATTATAGACATATTTATAGTATAACCACATAATATCAAATATAAGGCAAAATATTTCCCTCTTCAAAAATATACTCAGAAGAGAGGAAGCAGACACTTAATATATTTGAGTCCTTACAAAGTCTCTTAATGCATTTTGAATTACAAAGTTCCAGTTTAAAGACACATTATCTTGAAATTAATTCACTCAATGGTACTTTTGCTTAGAAATATCACTTGGAAAAATTAGCGAATAAAAAAAGTAAATACTTAATATTAATCTTTGTAGTAGTCCTAGGTATATATAATTTCACCAAAAGCAATGGAATGTTACTGTAAGTAGGCTTTTAAAAATAATTGTTAAAAAGCCATACAGTAAAAATCGTATTGATCAGCAATGTTTCTATAAGGTTAAAAAAAAAAATCCCGTTTTTATTATATAATTGAGTATCTAAGGTTTAGGTTAAGATTTCCAGCCAAAGAATATTAGATTCAAAAAGTGATATACTATCAATAATTTTGAAAATATGTTTTAGAAAACTGTGTTAAGATATCTCAAAAAGTGGTTCTCAGGATGAAAACTTTATTGTTAAAGACATTTGAAGGGTTTGAATAAAACTTTTATGAAATATGAGAGTAGGAAAAAAAGCATTATTTCTAACTTAATTAGTCCGAACAATGTATTTTAAAATGTTCATTACACTATTAAATATAAGTAGGTATTTTATTCAACTATTTTATCTATGTCTTTCAATATTTATATAATTAACACGTCTCTCAAAAAAACTTTTCTTTTGGATCTTCTCATTCGAAAAGTGGAAGACTATTATTGTTTTAGAACATTTAGATTTTAAGACACTTGGGCAACCAAAAGAATTGTATAAACTCAACTTGACCATAGAAATTTAGTGTGTGCTTTTATAATAATTTCTATATCAAATGAAATACCATGGCGTTATCATCCAACAAATGTTCTAGTATAAACATCCTTTTAAAATTAGAACCTTAGTTAATATTTAAATACTAAAATCCAGTCAAATTGAATTGGGCTTAATAAAAAAGTTCTTAATATTAAAAAAATAAGATTGGGGGAAGAAAGAATGCTTTCTACCTAATTATGCTTGCTTTGAATAGTATTTGCCATTATCATAAATATAAATGAATAAATACTACCCACCACAAAGAAGTACTCTGTTCAGTTTCATTAGCCAACCAAGCAGCCCAACTGTATTTCCTGATTACCTTACAAAGACCTGTTCTGCTATGAAGATTTAAATAGTCTACTTTTCTAACTTACTGGGACTGCAGCTGGAACATGCACATTAGAACTTGTAATTGATGCAGGAATAGCAACAGGCATGGTTTGTCCATTAGGAAGATGTAACAGAAGAGGAAATGGGCCTGGTACAGGGCTAAGAAAAATATAAGAAGAGAAATTAAAAAGAGACCCATACCAATCATCTCTTACAAAGTCAACAGTATTTTTACTCTGGTAATCACAGCTTTAAAAATAATTTTCTAATCACTACAAAGAGACTGTAAAATTTAATTATTTTAAATTGCATCTAAATGTATATACATATATATTAAAAGTGGGGAAAATTAGGACAACCTCCAGTTTGTAAAATGAGAAAAATTCTCATGTGAAAGTTCTTAGGAGCTACTTGAAGCTATCTGGTAAAAGTAATTTTGTATGTTTTATGTGAAATAGCATGAAAATAAGTGATGAGCTTCAATTTACATTCTATTTTTATTTGTTGCTAACTAAGTTTTAGATATTTATTTTCCCATCAATTAGACAATATTTATATTCAAGAAAGACTTTCCAAGTACTTTTTCTAAAACTCGAAGCATGCAGAGATCACAAACAACCCTCTTTCCACCATGGTTACAATCTGAATAACTAAATGTCTTAGGAAAAATCATAACAAGAAAAACTTAACAAACAACGTATTTCAATAATCGGCAGGCCAAACACTTACACAATTGGCCTGTTAGAGGACGGTGCCTGGGTAATTACAGTACTTGAAGTTGGTGAAGGTACTGCCTGTTGAATAATTACACTTGAATCAGAACTTGTAAGCAGCACATTAGGAACCTGTAATGATGCTGGACGAACGATAGCTGATGTGGGCTGTGCGGTTTGTGCCAATGGTACTTCCTATTAAACAATGAGATAAAGAAAGGATGGCATTTAGAAGGGCCAATCAATTCATGTACCTTTGTGAATAGAATGTAACAAACTTCTAAAAGTATCTACAGGATAATACTTAAACCCCAAAAGTAAATTAATATCTAAAATTACTTAGAAGAAAATTTTAGAAAGAGGTGTCTACAAAAGTTCAAATGCAATATTCAACTAGTATTTTTATTTTAAAATGTGTTTAAGTACAACTTTTTTCTCTATCAATCCAGAAATAAGGGTGAACAACTTGGTTTTGATTCTTTGAGAATCTGAGCAAAAAGTGAAAGTACAATCCATTTTCATGGAATCAGAGATTTAAAATCCACAGGGGATTCCTTAGTCTTTTTCCTAATTAAACGGTACAAAGAAGAAACAGGTCCAGGGAGACTATGTTATGGTTAATATAAATTCAATAACAGAAATGCTTAGAAATATTTTAAAGTAATACAAACGATAAATTATACAATAATTTAAATTATTATAAATTACAAATTATAATTTATAGTTTGTATTACTATGTAGTTTATACTATATAGTTTTTGTATTGATATAGTTTATCTATATCAATAATTTGATATCTTGAATGTAAAATAAATTATTATTGAAGTGAAATCTTTCCAAATTAAAGGAAAGCAGAATTTATGAGTCAGCCATGACCTTAAAGATGGTATTCCTCCAGTATTACAGATTAGGAAACAAAAAGATTAAAGGTTTTTTACTGGCTCAGCGCCTATAGCACAGTGTTTATGGCAAAGGCCACCTATACTCAGGCTGGTGGGTTCAAACCCAGCCAGGGCCAGCTAAACGACAATAGCAACTGCAACAAAAAAATAGCTGAGTGTTGTGGCAGGCACCTATAATCGCAGCTACTTGAGAGTCTGAGGCAAAACAATTGCTTAAGCCCAAGAGTTTGAGGTTGCTGTGAGCTGTGATACCATAGCACTCTACTGAGGGCGACGTAGTGAGACTGTCTCAAAAAAAAAAAAAAAAAAGTTTTTACCAAGAACTCTATAACTAGTTAAACTGGGTCTACTGTGTTTTTTGAGTTGGCCAGTATGTTGCCACTTACTGTCAAAATTTTATTATGCTACATAGGAAGGATAAACTAGTAGTACTACTGTAACTTCATGTATTCAACTGGTTGAGAATGCTATTGTAACATGCTCTTAACTACTAGTAGGAAAAGAAAGACAATAAATAGTAAAACAAAAAAGAAAATTTCAGAATATATAGTAAGCATTAAGTGTCATAGAATAACAAGTGCAAGGCTGGGGATGGTGGCCCATGCCTATAATCCCAACACTTTGGGAAGTTGAGGGAGGACAATCAATCACTTCAGCCCAGGAGTTTTCAGACCTGCCTGTGCAACATAGGGAGACCCCGTCTCTACAAAAATTAGCTGGGCATGGCAGATATGTACCTGTAGTCCTAGCTACTTGGGAGGCTGAGGCAGGAGGATCATGTGAGAAGTTGGAGGCTGTAGTGAGCTATAACACACCGCTGCACTCCAACCTGGGCGACCAGTGAGATCCTCTTTAACAAACAAAAATAACAACAAGTACAATGTTATAAAGAATGGAACATTAACTGAGGGTACGGCAGAGGCAACTATTTTAGATAGTTAGGAAAGGTGAGCTTCTTTACAAAGCTGACATTTGAACTGCTACTAAAAAGATAAAGAAGGAGCATTTCTTTTCTTTTCTCTGCAAATAGAGTTTTATTTTATCATTGCCAACATGGATGCCTTTTATTTCTTTGTATTTCCCTTGCTGGAATCTCCAGTGCTGAATAAAAGTGGTGACAACATACATCCTTTTCTTTTTCCTAACGTTAGGAAAAAGAACTCATTCTTGTCCTATTGAGTATGATGTTAGCAGGTTTTTTGTAGATGACCTTTAACAGGATGAAAGTGTTTTTATCATGGATATTAGGGTCAAAAGCTTTTTATGCCTGTGTTAATGTCTTAGGTTTTTTTTTTTTGAGCCTCAAGCTGCTGTCGCCTTGGGTAGAGTGCTGTGGCATCACAGTTCACAGCAACCTCCAACTCCTGGACTTAAGTGATTCTCTTGCCTCTGTATCCCAAGTAGCTGGGACTACAGGCACCCGCCACAACGCCCGACTATTTTTTGGTTGTAGTTGTCATTGTTGTTTGGCAGGTCGGGGCTGGATTCGAACCTGCCAGCTCTGGTCTATGTGGCTGGCTCTTTAGCCGAATGTCTTGGGTTTTATCTTTTATTTAATGATATATCTTCTATTTAATGATATATTATATTACATTAAGGAAGGAGTACTTCCCTCTAGGGAGGAGGACGCAATACTATATATAATGTCTCAAGGCAAGAATAAGCTCCAGACTATTTGATGAACACAGTACAGTGGCATGAGGTAAAGATGAATGAATAGATAAGTACAGATCAAAGAGGGCTTATGCTAATGAGTATGAATTATCTTAAATACAGTGGCAAACTACTGAAGGATTTTAAATTAAACAGGGAAATGCCATAACTTAACCTATTATTAAAACTTACAGAAAACAAAATGGAGTTGAAAGCGGGAAGTCCCATTCTACACATGATAGAAAGTTAATTGTTAATAACCCAAGTAAAAAACAATAATGGGTTGGCCTAAAGTGGTGACTCTGGACACAGAAAGAGGAGGCTTAAGATTCAGGATATATTCTGGTAGTAGGTGGGTTTCAGTGTGAAGGAAAAGAAGAAATTAAGGATAGTTCCTAAATTCTTTGCTTTAGCAATTATATGGGGAAAATTCACTGAGATAGGAAAAACTGGGCAAAGAATCAGGGGCTTTGTCTGATTTAGGTATATTAAGATGTCTACTAGGTTGGGCATGCTGACTTATGTCTGTAATCCCACCACTTTGAGAGGTCAAGATAGGAGAACTGTTTGAACCCAAGATAAGCCTTGACAATATAGCAAGTCTAAAATAATAATAATAATTATAAAATAAAATTAAAAATAGCCAGATGCGGTGGCACATGCCTATAGTTCTAGCTACTCGGAAGGCTGAAGTAGGAGGATGGCTTTGCCTGAGCCCAGGAATTTGATAGTAGATTGAGCTATGATGGTGCTATACTCTAGCATGGGTAAAAGAGTAAAATTCAAACGAACAAACACCCTCAAATACCCCCACAAACCCCCAAAGGAAAAATGTCTATTAGACATAGAAAAGGAAATGTCACGAGGAAAGGTGGATGTGAATATGGCAATTAGGAGAGAAACCTGGATCAATATAAATTTTAGAGTCATCAGTATATAGATGTTTTTTAAAGTTATGAGTCTGGGCGAGATCACCTAGCAAGAAAATCAAGAAAGAAGATGAGGCCTAGAAATTATTCTTCTTCTTCTTCTTCTTATTATTATTTTTTTTTTTTTTACAACTTTGCATGGATATGCTCTCCCCCAGGAAAGGTAACAATTGAGGAATGTAATATCCCTAAAAGATACTATAGTAGCCATGAACAGTAAAAAATTTGTAAGTATGAAAGGACTAAAATTTTCTCTATGAAAAAAGGCTTATTAAAGATTTAACAACATTTCTAATGACTATGACAACATAGAAACAACCTTTATGTCCAAAAAGAGCAGGATTAAATACATTAAGATAGTGATAAAATAATTATAACCATTAAAAATTATGATTTGGCAAAATCCCTAATGACATGGGAAAATGTTAATTAACACTATCTAAAGCACATAATATAAATATTATATAAATAGATAGGAATATAAAAGATAGGATCTTTCTTTGCATCCATCTGTTTTTCTATGTAACTATTCACACATATTTGTATGTACAAATATATATATTTATATACTAGGAAAAACTAATAATACTTTATAGTTCAATTATGAGATAATAGGTGATTTTGGTTTTCTTCTTTTCATTTTTTTCTGTATTCTTACGGAATAATAATGAAAATGTAATTATAAAATCTGGAAAAGAAAATGAAGCGGGGGGGGAACCCTGGAGATCAAAGCATGTATTACTAGGTATAAAGCTATTTTCTCTTTATTTCCTTATTTCTAGCTCCTCTGCCATGGCATAAGTTTATTAATAAGTTATTAAGATTTTAGAATAACAATCTAAAAAGGAACATTGCCACTGCCTCTTTCTTATGTGTCCCACTGTTTCTTCACTGTGTCTTACACAGCTATTCCAAATAAATATGTGTTCATTTTATGTGCTCATAAATAAAAATGTTACTCAACATGAACTATAGCCCAGGTAGTTTTAGATTACCAGGATATTTAAGACAGAATCATCATTTTTCTTTTCAGAGACAAGGCCTCACGATGTTGCCCAGGTTGGACTTAAACTCCTAGGTTCAAGTGATCCTCTGACTTTAGCCTCCAAGTAGCTGGGACCATAGGCACCCACCACTGTGCCTGGTATTGTCATCTTATTTGCTGCTACCACAGATCCACTGCTGAGAATGACTGACTTATCCTTCTACCCTTTAAAAGCTTAAATAATCACTGTTCAAATAGTTTTAGATGTATAAATTATTACATTGCCACTGTATAAAAGTAGCTAAATATAAAACAGCAAAACCCAGAAAAATTAAGTCATATTTATAAATTGACATATCCTTTTTTAAGTAACAGTTTTATCTAAAATGACTGCTGCTTTCTCCCATATATTTTTCTGTGTACAATAAAGAGAATTATCTGTAAAGGTACATAGTCTTCTTTACCCACAATACCTTGAGTGTTCATAGGCTTTCACATATAAAACTACTGCAAGCTGACACTGAATTATGTAAAACTGAACATGTTAACATTTTCTGAAGATTAAAAATTAAATTTTATTTGGGTACCAAAATTTCCCTTTATATTTCTACCACAAATACAATTTCTAACCTTTTCATCACTGGTAGTGGACTCTGGGTGAGGTAAAGGACTATCCTGATGAGTTGTTTCTACAACAGAAGGCTCCTCAATTTTGCTTCTTATGATGGGTGTTGCAAGAGGGGATAAATCTAGAGGCATCTAAAATGCAAACAGTAAAGAAAAAGTTACAAGTTCAAAAATAGTCAATCCATATGTCTAAATTAAGAAAGCAGGTGGCATAAACTATCATTACTTTTCTGTTAGGAGTATTCTTTTTTATATTCCATGGTCAAAACGTACTTTTTTAATGTCGTCTTCTGAAGCTTTCTTGAATTCATTCTCAAATGGACTTGCCAATTCATTAAACAAACCCACTTCTTCACAGTTTTTCAAGAATCTTGTTGGTGTTGGGGTCTGATCTGAAATAAATATCAAGAAGTAATCACACAGATTTAAATATTATGTTAAGACACTAAAATATAGCTACTACATTAACAAATTAGCAGGACTGGTTCAATCAGTTGTTAATTCTCTCTTTGGAAAGATCTCTTCCTTTAAAGCAAACAAAATTTGGTTAAGTTTTAGTTGTATTTCAAGATTATTTCCTACAATTTTAAGAACCACAGAAATATGAAAGAAGTACTTTTTGCTCTTTAGTCCACAGTCCACTCCTTCTGAGTAGAATGGCATAAATATCCTCTACTCAAGAGATAAACTATTATTATAATCTAACACAGTATTAAGAATGGTTTAAAACTTACATTATTAAAAACTACAATTGTTTAAATATATGCAATGTGGGAAAAAAACTAGGACAAGAGCATGTGTATTTGCTTTAACTTGGTTCTTCAATTAGTTGTTTATAATCTATTATGAAAACAAGCTTAAGATAAAGCAGAATTTTTAGCTGGAAGATCAAAATACTGTAAGGAATAAAAAGTTAAAGTAATAGCCCTAAAAAGAAACCATAACAAAACCCTCCTTAGTACGATCTACAAAAACTAACTTTATATTTTAATGAATTCTGCAAGCTTAGTCTAAGTCATGTGTCTATAGAATGTTTTAGCTTAATTTCTAGGCAGTGTAGACAGTTATGTCTACCTTCTTACAACAAGTAATATTTCAACTATACTTGAGTATGCACTCATGCTAGGTACATTAATATATGTACTGCGTGTACATGTTTTGGCCACAACAAATATCATATAAGGCCCAGGTTGAATGAAAAGTAGCAAATGTATAAATTTTGCCCATTTATTCTTATCTTCAAGCCTATTTATTTATATGTATTGTAGTTGATAGTACACTCAAACTCTACTCACATTTTATACAATGTAGAGTATCAATTTTACAGGTTACATCAGAGATCTAGCATCAGAGAGCTAGCCTAAATTAAATTAAGAGTACTCTATTAAGGATGTCCTGGTTTAAAATGACATATAAAAACTTTCATGAAATCAAAATTTACAGATTCATTAATTATTGTGTTCCCAAATGGACATTACTTACTCTCTTTTATCTTCGCCTCCCCATATATATCCAGAGTAATTATATTTTTACTGTGTATAAATATATTTGATGCTAAAATAACCCAATGTCATACTCACTCCACATAATGCAGGCCCTGAATATTAGAAATAGAAACTATATTGTGTCGTCATTTTAACTATTAGTCAGACTTTAACCTACCCTCTACTACTCTCCAAAAGACATCCAAAGTCATATTACAGTACAGGCCTAGTGTACATGTATCAGCTTAAGTCCATTATGACTGAATTAATAAGTCAAATACAAATTTGACTATTCTGTTCACACTGAAAGAGTTGTCTACCTAAGTTCATTAAAAGGCTCTTATGTTAAAGGCAGGGAACGTCTTAGAAAATAACATACATAATCATTTATCAATGATTAGTGGAACCGTAAGACTTGAGAAAAATCAACACAGACATAATCACATGCAGATTGTATACAGATCATCAAACATATACCACACACATCATGCATTATATTTATACAGCTAATACTTAACTATTTATCTCAAAACATATTAGCTAAAAAATGGGGCTGCGGTGGTAGCTAACACTTATAATCCCAGAACTTTAGGAGGCTGGGACAGGTGGGTGGCTTGAGCTCAGGAGTAAAGAGATTAGCCTGGACAACAAAGTGAGACTCACTCTCTACAAAAAAAAGTTAAAACATAGCTGGACGTGGTGGCCATGTGCCTACAGGAGGCTGAGGCAGAAGGATCACTTGAGCCCAGGAGTTTGAGGCTGCAGTAAGCTATGACTAGGCCATTGTACTCCAGCCTAGATGACAGAAAAAGACTGACTCAAAAAAAAAAAAAGATAAGTTCTGTGTTTGAGTATGTTGTTTTTCTATTGTATTAAATGTAATCAGATAGGAAAGTAATTTCTAGAAACCACTTTCAAAGGAGATTGAGATACGGCAGTAAGTTTCAGAGAAACAAAGCCCTTCATGCCTAGGAGAGTGAACTTTCTTGTTACTGCTGCCATACTGGGTGTTTGCTGTTTCTGGTTCCAGTTCTTTTTTTTTTTTTGAGACAGAGTCTTACTTTATCACCCTTAGTAGAGTGCTGTGCCGTCACAGCTCACAGCAACCTCCAGCTCTTAGGTTTTAGGCAAGTCTCTTGCCTCAGCCTCCTGAGTAGTTGGGACTATAGGCGCCCGTCACTACGCCCATCTATTTTTTTGTTGCAGTTTGGCCAGGGACGGGTTCGAACCCGCCACCCTCAGTATATGGGGCTGCTGCCCAATATCTAATGTTCTTAAGAAAAGCATACCTCACTCTTTTTTGCCTCTTTTTATATACAGAACTGAAGATATGTTGAAAATTCCTCATTTTTCATACATAAGTAGTTTTTGAAAAATTATCAACTTTTTGTTACCTACAATTTCTTCATTATGAAAAATTTTGCTATTGAAAATACAGGAAGAATCATCTAATATTTGCCTTATTTTCTATCCAAAGCATTGCCATACTGATTAATAACTATAAGTATTAATATTATCTAGCTATAATTCCAGACTTACAAATAACCTAAGCTTTACAAGAGAAAAAATAATCTAGAGTTAATTTGAATATTTATGGATACAAATGTGCAATTATAATAAAAAGTCTGAAATTTATGTAAAATTGTATATAAAACTTTTCCTATCACAATACTTATTCATAAAATATATAAATATAATGAAATTACACATAGTATGTGTATGTATATGTATATATATATATATACATACATATATATACATATACATAGATGTGTGTGTATATATAAATACAAAAAAAGGGCCGCTAATACAGTGTGGAATGATAATAAACCTGTGCATGAACTGAGATCCTCTTTCCACAGATTGTGAAAAATCGTCATCTGCTTAGGTGATGCTATACTTCATAGGATCTACAGTTCACAGGGTCAATACATAAAAAAGGGACTGACCGAATTTGGGTCCACGTTCTTGAGACCATTTTAGTAATACAAAGTTTAATCTGAAAAGAAATATAAACAAAATTCTAATGAACAAGTTCACTAATTGCTCTTCCTCCAACAGGAGGAGCTTGATCATTTTCTATCTTCACAGAGCCGTGTAGACCAGGTTCGCAAGACAGCTAAAAGAAACAATGACTAAATACCATATTAGTTCTATTATCAGTTAAATGTAAACTTTGTAGATGGTATGAATGTTCCCAGAATTCTAATTAACTTCCACAAAACTGACATTGATATCTGTATTTGAAAACCACACAAAAAGTGAAATGAATGATCAGAAGGAAACATGGAAATGTAATGGGTAAAATACATGTTGCCAACATTTACTGTAAATGAAGTCATTGGAATATCACCAGACTATATTATTTACAGAGAATACACAAAAATTGTGCACATTCCAGGTGAAATATGTATATAAGCTATTAATAAAAGCATATACTAACCAGCCACAATGACACTGTCATTACGTGCTGGACCAAATTTCAGTGTCATCTCATGTTTATGTTTATGGACAGCCAAATGATCCTCGTTGGTAAAACGCTGTGGCAAAAAGTTTTAAAATATAGTTAAGATTTTTTAATTTGATCAAATAAGTTAAATGATAAGGAAATTCATTTCCACAACATGTAAAACCTCCATTAACAGTGAACTAGTTTGTAAACTATTAAAGAATTTATTAATATTAGTATAGATAAGCATACTAAGTTTCAAACAATCATTGAGAAATCTTTTACCCAAGAATAGGCAACACTGATAAACTACTAGGTTACATAACTCATTTGAGAGCACTTAAAAATAAAACCTGAGGCAAAAAAAAAAAAAAACTTTATATAAATTTCATTTGGATACTGAAAACAGCACTATTTTTTTTTGTCATATAATAGTAGAAATACTATTTTACTCCATGATATTATTCCTTTGAGGAAAGTAGTGTATTTACCTAGATTTGATGTTACTTACCACTTTTAAAAACAGATTTTCTTATAAAAATATTATTCCTGGACAAATTAAGAAGTTTCTTTACGTTACCATATTAAAAAAAGAATGACTTTGTTTTAATTTAATGACAAAACAGCAACTAAAACAACAATAAAGCAACTCATTTAAAATAAAATAAAAATTTTGACAAAGTAACCAAATGATTTCATCAGTTTTCATATAAAAAATGAAGCAAAACTATTTTTAAGGTAATTTTATTTTTAAATCTATCCATATTTTTGCTACACTTAATTTGTGTAAGTACTACACGCGAAACATGACATTTATAATTACAACATAATAAATATATTGTATCTCCTGTGTGTGAACATCAACTTTTATGAAGATGTTCTTCATCAAGCAATATTTGTAACTGAAAAGAGGGAGCTCTTTTTTGTTATTTCAGAGAAATACTTTTAAAATGCTAAACTAATAAGATCTCAACTCACTCTTTAGTGAAAAGAGTTAATATATATATATATATGTAACATGTTAAAATATACATATTTGAACTTGGTTTGCTGAAACCACTGAAATGGATTTCTTTGCTTGCATTTACCTCCTCCCACCCGTTTCATTATATCCTATGCAACTAATAATATACTAGCCTTAGGGTGACCATAAAACAATGTAAAAGAAAGAAAATTTTTTTCTATTATGCTTTTTATTCTATATTTTTCTTTTTAAAAAAGTATAATACTGAGCACCTATATCATTTTCAGACCACCAGCTTTCAGCCTGTAGAAATTAAAAGGATTTCATTTGTATCCCAGTATGCTGTGCACTATGGTTTATTTATAGCACCTATCACAATATTATACTGATATTTTTAGAGCAGGCAGAGCTCCTACAGTGGTCCCCCAAATTTAACATATAGTATGTACTCAATAAATGCTAACTGAAAGAATAGCTCCTTATAATAAAAGAGCTGAATCTAAAAGATTAGAAGGGGGAAATCCCTACCTCAACTATAACCTGCTGATTAAGGTGAATTAAGCTTTAATTTAATTTGGATGTAATTTATCACTCAATGTTTATATTACTTCATACACCAATAGAAAATTAGCTATTGTTTTGGGACTTCTCTTCACAATTTGCCGTATTCACAATGAAGAAGACTGTTCAGATGCAACAGCACTTATATCACTTGGCTATTTCACTCATTCACTCTTCAGATGTTTCCTGAGCACCAACTCCAGGCACTGGGACCACAATCCAGCTCTTCCCCACCAAGGGACTATCTTCCTATTTATCACTGTTAGAATCCCTCCCAAATTTGTGGGAATAAGAAGCAGTGGTACTTTTGACAGACTGTGGAGTAACAAAGCACTTGGAGAATAAACACACCTGTAGCTGGTACTAACATTATTTTATTGCTTTTTCTACTCTGTCTTACAGTTTTAAATGTAAGTATGTCCTATAGCCCACACTAAAAATATCTTAAAACAAGCTTCACTTTTCACTTGGTAAATGTGCTGCAATTTTATTTGTAAAGCCAAGATTCATTTGATGTTCCAAAGAACCTTACAAAGTGGCTTTTCCACTAAAGGCAATCATTAAACACATGCATTTTGGTACATGCCCCAAATTTTAAACCCAAAAGTCACCAAAATTAACAGATAAGACATCATAAGAATTTGGAAAGTTTTCTCCTAGGAATTTAATTCCGCTAGCATCCTCTGCTTAGATTATTACCAGAAACATCCCAAAGAACAATTACATATAGAATAACATTATATTCTACACAAAATGTATGAAAATGGTACCATGCTTCATCCTAAGTGAAAAGGAGTGGCTAGAAGGAACCTAACAAATATTTAGGATCCGTAAATATTAAAAGGGGGAATACAAGGACTATGCATTCATATATAAACTTACATAGGATATACAGATCAAATTTACCTAAATGCTACTTACAGAGGGATTACTTATCATATGATGGTATTATCGATATGCACAGATAGCAATACTTTCCAATGCTAAGGACAAAATATACTCAAATTATCATTTGACAGAGGTAAATTTGACCTTGTTTATCATTTAAATTTACTTACTTTTAACCAGAAACTTAAAAAGTGTAAAAAGGCAATCTTATAAAAAGGTGGTTATCAGTTTTGTGTACATAATGTATTCTTTTCTCAAATATTTATAAAGTAGCTACTAAAAGCTAAGATAAAAATTCTTGCAGAACCTATGTAAATAAATTGCTTTCTTAGCCAAATTAAAAGGTTTATTCTAAAAAATAAGTTTTATTAAAAAAATATAATGATGTTAATACAAAAACATAGAATCCATAAAATTTCTTTCTTCCAAGCTATTCTAAGTAAAACCCTAATGTAAATGCTACAGATGTGCACACAAAAACCAAGAATTATTTTGTTAAACAAAAATAAGACCTTGAGCATTCAATACAATAAACAATGAGGGAAAACAGTGAAAAAAATTTTTTTGGATAGGTCCCTAGTAGGATGGGTAACCATCTCTATTTAAAGTTAAAAAGGAAGGGTAACCTGACAGATGAGAAGGTGAATCAGATGCTTGCTTCTTTGATAAATTTAAGTTCTAGTATTTGGGAAATCTGTGTTACTAAGGCTTGACCACTCTTACCAGAATTCCCTTCCTAAGAAATCAGTCATTCTACAATTAATACATACACTCACATCCATGATATACTAATTATTCCTATTTAACATATTATATAGATACAAGTAAATTTCTGAGCCATCAAGCCAGTAACTCACATTACTATTTTTTTGTTGAAGGACTCTATTCAACAGCAGGAAGTTACTGATTAATTCTCATTCTCTCCCTCCCCTGCCAACCCCTATATATCTCCATTGAGACTTCAGATTAAGTATGAAATGGATCTTTATCTCCTTTTTAAAATAGCTTATAATGTTATTTCTACCAAATAAATAATTTTCAATGACAGTGACACCAACAACAAAGGTATTACTAACGAGATAGAATACTATTCATATTAAGTGAATCTTTCACTAAATTATCTCACTTTTACTACATTCAATACAACATTAACACAAATGAAATTAACAGAAGGCTTTCTGTAGAATACCTAGTAAATATTTACTTAGGTATATGAGAAAAGATGTAATAGCGCAAGTCTACAGTTAAAACTCTTGACATTGATCTCTATAGGTCTCTCAGTGATGTGGTATTATCAACAAAATACATTTTGAAATCTATTTGAAAATGTAAATTTAACTACAACCATCAAATGTGTTAAAGTTAAAATTCAAATTCAGAATAATGTCATTGTTTACTGGTGACAAAAAATAATTTGAATTACCCACCACCAAACTGGTGCTTCTGAAACCAATTCTAATTAGAAGTTTCAATTTCCCTAGGAAATATTATTTCAATGTAAAAAGAGACTATAGCATTTCTCTTCTTAGCAACATTTAACAAAAGGATGACGTAGACATTAAACAGGTTATATTTTGGTCAGTAACAATTAAAAGGTGGTATTACAACATTGATTATCTTAAATATTTTAGAGAACAAATATAGGCCAAAAATAAACAAAAACCCAAAACTGAAGGCTGCATGTTTAAAACAGCCACTGTTAGCAAGACTGAACTATTAATGAGAAGAAAAAATTGGTTTAGCTTTTAAAAACAATTTGGCAAAACATATGAACCTTAGAAATATGTATATATTTTAATCAAGTAATTCTAGTTCTAAAAATGTATTTTAAGAAACTAATTGGAGGCTTGGCGCCCGGAGCTCAGTGGTTAGGGCGCCAGCCCCATACACGGAGGCAGGCAGGTTTGAACCCGGCCCTGGGCCTGCTAAACAACGACAACTGGAACAAAAAAAATAGCCGGGCATTGAGGCGGGCGCCTGTAGTCCCAGCTACTTGGGAGGCTGACACAAGAGAATGGCTTAAGCCCAAGAGTTTGAGGCTGCTGTGAGCTGTGATGCCATGGCACACTACCAAGGGTGACATAGTGAGACTCTGCCTCATAAAAAAAAAAAGAAAAAGAAAAAAACTAATTAGAGATACATACAAAGGACTATGTAAAGGATGCTCATCACAATGTTGCTTATGATACAAAAATACACTCAAAGAGAGATCCCTTCTCTAAAAAAGAAAAGAAAAATAGCTGGTATTGTGGCAGAAGGCACCTGTAGTACCAGCTACTTAGGAGGCTGAGGCAAGAGGATCGCTTGAGCTCAAGAGTTTGAGGTTGCTATTAGCTATGACACCACAACACTCCAGTGAAGGCGACAAAGTGAGACTGTCTCAAAAAAAAAAAAAGTTCATAATAGCAGAATGGGTAAATAAATTACCAGACATGCTGTAGCAATAGGAGATACACAGCAATTTGAAACCATGTTCTCAACACATAAAATATTCATGAAACAAATACAAAAATGTGCAGTATAGCTCCAATTTTGTTTTAAAAGTAAACCTGGATCCCCATCCTCTCTTACTTAAGGACTCCACTCTGCAATGGTTTCTCTTTGTAGTGCCAAATATACTGATGTTCCTACCTTAAAATGCAAAACAAAAAAGCCCCGTCTTTTATCCTACATTGAAGTTCTATAGCTTGCTCTTCCCTTTAAGCTACATGCCAAGAAAGAGCTGTCCTACAATGTCTCCATTTTTGGTTCTTCCTCTTCTCTGTTCAATCTACTCCAAACACACTGTTCACTGAAAGCAACTTAGAAAAAGCTACTCTTAGAAAGCTACTCTATATCCAATAGTAAATAGCAAATAGCAAATTCTCATTTCATCCTATATTATTCTTCCCACTATGAAATTTTTTTTTTTGCGGTTTTTTTTTTTTTTTGGCTGGGGCTGGGTTTGAACCCGCCACCTTCAGTATATGGGGCCAGTGCCCTACTCCTTTGAGCCATAGGCACCGCCCTATACAATTTTTTTTCTACTTAACTTCAAGGATTCAATTTTCCTCACTGGCTGCTTCTTAGCCTCCCATGCTAATTTTCTCCATTTCTCACTTTTAAACAATGGAGTGCTGTAAACCTTAGCTCCCACTCTTCTTCGTTCTACATACTATTTTGACACAAAAATAAAACTAAGCAAATGTGGAATTATAGGTAAGAAAAATTTAAGTATTCTTAATCTTGAAAGTATTATAAATCTTGACAGTGTAAAAAATAATAGAATTATTAGACATTAAGAGATGAAAAAGTGGATGTGAAAATAAATGTTAACTCCTTTAATAGTAGGAAGTCTAAAAAGTAATTCTAACTTCTTAATGTTTTTCATATATATTTTATTTATTATTATTTTTTAGAAACAGAGTCTCACTTTGTAAGCCTTGGTAGAGTGCCGTGGCGTCATAGCTCTCAGTAACCTCCAGCTCTTGGGCTTAAGTGATTCTCTTGCCTCAGCCTCCTGAGTAGCTAGGACTACAGGCGCCTGCCACAACGCCTGGCTATTTTTTTTGTTGTTGCAGTTTGGCGGGGGCCGGGCTCAAACCCCTCACCCTTGGTATGTGGGGCCAGCGCCCTACTCACTGAGTCACAGGCGCCACCCCCCATATATATTTTAGAAAGGTTTTTAGGTGCTTCATGCCTATTATCTTAATGGCTGGATTGTTTGAGCTGAGGAGATCGAGACCAGCCTGAACAACAGCAAAACCCGGTTGCTACTAAAAATAGAAAAACTGGCTGGGCCTTCTGGTTGCGCCTGTTGTCCCTCCTACTCGGGAGGCTGAGGCAAGAGGATCTCTTGGGCCCAGAACTTGAGGTTGCGATAAGCTAGGCTGACTCCATAGTACCCTACCCTAAGGTGACAGAGTGAGAATCTGTCTTAAAAAAAAAAAAGAAAAAGAAATGTTTTTAAAGAAACAATCTACATTAACATACATTGTAATGTTTAGCAATTGCTTTTTCTTAAGTAAATTCAAAGGTAATGCTTTTAAAATAAAAAAACAGCATTGTCACATATGTATGTTTTATCTCTATCTAAAGAAAAAGGTGAATATGTATGTGTGTTCCTGGACTTGGTTAATTTATATTCACATTTATTGTTTATAGATTTGTAATATTTTTCATTTCTGTATCATTTAAACTTTTCATTTGAGTAAATTCACTAAATATTTCTATAAATAAACAAATAGCATGTTTATATATTAGCAAAGAATCAATCAAGAAATAATAAGAGGCTGGTTCATGCATGTAATCCAAGCACTCTGGGAAACTGAGGAAGGAAGATTGCTTGAGTTTAAGAATTTGAGATCTGACATAGCAAAAGGAGACCCGATCTCTACGGGAAATATAAAGATTAGCCAGGCATCATGGCACAGGCCTGCAGTCCCAACTAATCAGAAGGCTGAGGTAGGAGGATCGCTTGAGCCCAGGAGTTTGAGGTTGCTGTGGGCTACAATCTACCCTGGGCAACAGATTCAGACTCTGGCATAAAACAAAAGAAAACAAAACAGAAACTATTCTAAGTATTTTAAGCAGATAAAAATTACAACAAGGAATCAGGTAAGGGCTTGCTTGAGACTGAGTCATGATACCTAGAGCTGGAACAAGGCAAAACTGGTCACTGTCCAAAGGCTGGCTCTAGAACATACTGTATTAGCTGTAATCCATGCATGCATTACAGAATCATGTTATATCTGTGAATCCAAATAAATGAAATGGAAACTCTGAGTAATATGACCTCTCTCTCCATTTCATTCAGTACCAAATACAAAAAGTTAAAGTAAATTTGATTTATTAGAGTAGTAAATTTGGTTGGTGGAATCTAAAATCATACCTAGAATTGTTAATTGCAAAGATTCTGAGAACTGTAGTTTTTAACTCTTTATAGAAAAATGTATATCAAATATATCTCCAAAATATAGGTCGAATCAGTCTATTTCTCCATATGTCCAATATGTTTCTACCTATTCCAAATTACCACCATCTCTTACCTGGAATGAAACCAACTTCTCATCTCCCTGCTTCCACGCTTACCTCACTCAGCAACAGCTTCTCACTGCTCTGTGATGGAAACCCAACACCTTACCAGTCTATAAAGTCCTACAGCAGCGGTTCTCAACCTGTGGGTCACGACCCACAGGAACTGCATTAAAGGCTCACGGCATTAGGAAGGTTGAGAACCACTGCCCTACAGGATGTCTTTTTTCTACCTCTCTGACCTCTTATCTTGTCTGTCTTCTCATGAGTCATTATATGCTCCCGCCACAAAAGTCATTTTTCTCTTCTTTCTTTCTTTCTTTATTTTTTTTGCAGTTTTTGGCCGGGGCTGGGATTGAACCCGCCACCTCCAGCATATGGGGTTGGCGCCTTACTCCTTTGAGCCACAGGTGCTGCCCAATTCCTTCTTGAGGACCTTTATATGTGCAACAACTTTAGGCTAGAAATGTGTGCAAGGTTTGCTCCCATATTTTCTTCCTGTCTTTGTTCAAATGTCATCTCATTAGTGATTCATTCCCTGACCAACCTATCAAAAATAGCATCAATCCCAATAATTTCTAACTTTACCTTGCTCACCATAAGTAGAAACCACATAAATTAAAATTATGAGATACCACTATATCCTCACCAGAATGATTAAATATTAAAAGACTAAACAAAACAATCTTGAAAAAGAAGAACTAAACTAGAGAACTCACCCTAATTGACTGGAACGCTAACTGTAAAGCTAGAAAAACCAAGACAGTGGAGTCTGGCATAAAAGTTGACAGACTGATAAATAGAACAGAATACGAAGTCCAGAAACAGATCCACACTTACATAATCACTGGATTTTCATTCAAGGAGCCAAGACAATTTAACAGAGAAAGAAAAATCTTTTCAACAAATGATGCTAAAATACCTGAAAAACCATATAAAAAAAATAAAATAAAATTAGCTTTCACTCCAACTTCACACCATACACAAAAATTAATTCAAGATGGAAGAGACATAAATGAAAAAGACAAGCTCTTAGAGTAAAACAAAGGAGAATAACTTTGTGATCTAAACACTGGCAAAAGTTTCTTAGATAATCACAGAAAAGACAACGCCCAGAGCAGTGGGTAGGGCGCTGGCCATATGCATCAGGGCTAGTGGGTACAAACCCAGTCTCACCTGCTAAAAACAAAAAAATAGCCGGGCGTTTGTGGCAAGACGCCTGTTGTCCCATCTACTTGGGAGACTGAGGCAAGGGAATAGCTTAAGCCCAAAGGTTTGAGGTTGCGGTGAGCTGTGATGCCATAGCACTCTACCAAGGGCAACAAAAACAGACTCTGTCTCAAAATAAATAAATAAATTAAATAAATAATCACAGAAAGCGATCAATTAATATATTAGAAAAATTAATATGTTGGAGTTCATTAAATTTAGAAACATCTGTTCATCAAAAGATATTATGAAAATTAAGATGCAAACCACAGACTTGAAAAAAAATTTGGTAAGGGACTGATAACCAGGAAAATAAAGAACTACTACAACTCAATAATTAAAAGACAACTCAACTTTTAAGAGTGGGCAAAAATTATGAAAAATACTTCATCAAAAGTAAGGTATACAAATGGCCAATAAATATGTAAACAAGTGCTCATCATCAAAGAAATGCAAATACCAGTCTATACACATTAGGATGGTTAAAATCTAAAAGACAGACAACACCGAAAGTTAACAAGTATATGACACAATAAAGCCTCTCATACACTGCTGATGGAAATGTAAATTGGTAACATCCATTTTAGGAAACAGTTTGGCAATTTAAACATATATCTATCATACTATCCCATCATTATACTCCTAGATATTAACCCAAAAGAAATGAAAGCATGTCTCCACACAAAGACTTGAATATGTCTATTCACACCAGCTTTATTTATAATAACTAAAAACTGAATATAAGCCAAAAATCCATCCATAGGCCAACAGATAAGCAAAAATGTAGAATGAAGTATGAAAAGTAATTAATTCCTTTTCTCTATGAAAGCATTATCATTAAAGGGGTTTTCTCTATGAAAAGGAATTAACTACTAGTCACATAACATAGAAAAATCTTGAATAATGTGGCGTGAAAAAACCCAGATAAATGTACATCCTATCTGATTTCTTTTACATAAAATCCTAGAAAATGCAAACAAACCTATAAAGACAGAAAGATCAGTAGCTGACAAGGATAGGAGAGGAGAGGAAAGTTACAAATAGGTGTGAAGAAACTTTCAGGGTAATAGACATTGTTTGCTTTTTTGATAGTTGTGATGATTTTATGAGTATATACATATGTTAAAACTTACCAAATGGTAAACTGTAAGTATAGTTTCTAAAACATCAAATAAATGGGATCCAATGATAAATCAATGAAAGTCAATTATGCTTACTTATGACTTATAGTTCATATATTTAAGTACTTTGTAACTTCACTACACATTACATTTATTCTTTCATTCTTCCTTACATTTATTCATTCATTCTTCCTTATTATCCAGTCATTTTAACATTACATAATAGCAATCAATTAATAATTTAATGGCCTGTTAAAAATATTATTTTCTGAAAATAAAATTTATTTTCTGAAACTGTTTCCATACATGCTCCATATTAAAAATGTTAGTTTAAGAACATTAATATATTAGTAATGCTGTCAGAGGAAAATATCAGTTAATTTCCTAAGAGAGTTCAGTAACATAATTCTCACATAAGACAACGTATATTTGTTTTTCCACTTAGGCAGTTTATAAATGATTTCAACCAATAAGAGTCAAATCAACATACTTTAAATCTCAGAATTTTATTCAGAGTTTCCACTTTTCCATTATAAGTTATAATTTCCCCCCCATATTAAATTGTATTTTCTAAAACTCAAATATGCTATTGAGGAAAAAGATAATTTCTTTCCAAAAATTTTCTGGTATTTCTTTCATCCTAACGCTAAGAAAACCCTTTTAATGATAATATATTCAGTCATCAGTGTTAAAATTAAGTGGAAATATATAAAAATGATTTACAGTAATTTATGTATTACCTGGCCACATCCAGGCGCAGTGCATAGAAAGGGTTTGTCATCACTCATATTCCACAGGTCCTTGTATTGCCTACAATGAAACATGAAGAGATGGCTAAACACCTTATAGGATGCATTTTTAAATAAGAAATAATTTAATATTAAGATTTGATCTCCAGGGGCCGGATGCAGTGGCTCATGCCTGTAATCCTAGCACTCTGGGAGGCTGAGGTAGGTGGATTACCTGAACTCACAGGTTCGAGACCAGGCTAAGCAACAGCACAACCCCTTCTCTAAAAATAGATGGGCACTGTGGCAGGTCCCTGTAGTCCCAGTTACTAGGGAGGCTGAGGCAAGAGGATCACATAAAGCCAAGAGTTTGAGGTTGCTGTGACCTATGACACCAGAACACTCTACTGAGGGTGACAAAGCAAGACTGTCTCAAAAATAAATAAAAAGATTTGATTTCCAATAAGTTTATTAACTTTTCTGTTTGAATGTAAAATAAAATACTTTTGCTGACATTTTAACTGTATCTTCTACTTTCTTATTATGAGTTGACAAATATACGTAACATGTAGATTTTGCACTATAGAAAAGAGGTTAACACTGCTCTATCAGGCTCTTTCCTGTTCAACAATGTAAACACACTTATGGTGAAATGAACAAATTCCATTCATTTCAAAAAAATTAAAAAAGCAATACTATGCAGTCTTTCAAAGATCATACTGTAGCAGGGCTTGGTGGCTCACACCTGTAATCCTAGCACTCTGGGAGGCTGAGGTGATTGGATCACTTGAGCTCACGAGTTCGAAACCAGCCTGAGTGAGAGTGAGACCCCATCTCTACTAAAAATGAAAAATAGAGGCAAGAGGACTGCTTGAGCCCAAGAGTTTAAGGTTGCTGTGAGCTGTGATGCCGTAGCACTCTACTGAGGGCGACTCTGTCTCAAAACAACAACAAACACCCAAAGATCATACTGTATAGTTATAAACATAACGTAGCAAAATTTCTTTTCTTTTTGGGGGGAGGGGGACAATAGTCTCACTATGTCACCCTCAGTAGAGTGCAAGGGCAACACAGCTCACAGCAACCTCAAACTCTTGGGCTTAATTGATTCTCTTGCCTCAGCCTCCTGAGTAGCTGGGACTACAGGCGCCTGCCACAACGCTCGCTATTTTTTTTGGTTGTAGTTGTCGTTGTTTAGCAGACCCAGGCCAAGCTTGAACCCTCCAGCCTCTGTGTATGTGGCCGGCACCCTACTCACTGAGCTACAGGTGCCAAGCCAATGTAGCAAAATTTCTATCTCCAGTACTAAATTCTAATAATGTATTTTTTAACCTACTGGGTAAACCTTTCTATCTGGATATGTCACCAAAACATTCTAAAACATTAATATGCGCTAACAATTCTTTTTTTTTTTTTTCCTCAGACTAAACAATCTCTAGGATTCTTAAGAGTCCTTAGATCTATTATAAGAATTGCTGGTAGAGACACACCTCGTTTTATTACATTTTGCAGATACTGGATAGTCTTTTAAAAAGATACCTAACTCTCGGGCGGCGCCTGTGGCTCAAAGGAGTAGGGCGCCAGCCCCATATACTGGAGCCTTGGCCAAAAACTGCAAAAAGATACCTAACTCTCAGGAGAAAAATAGATGCTGCAGATTTTTTAGACACCCATTATGAGATTAAGATTGTATCCTCCTATTTCTAATTTCCTAAGATTCTTAATCATAAATAGACATTGAATTTCATCAAATGCTTCTTCTGTTATGTACTGTGATAAATGGTGTTTCCTTTTATTTTTTTAATCACAGCAAATGATTTTAATAAACAATTTCTACTTGCTAATATTTTAAGATTTTTACATCTTTGAGATATGACATAGAGATAATCCTACCAGACATCAAGATTATGAGGTTTCTATAAGAATTGGGGCGTTTTAATTCTTTTCTATTCTCTAGAAGAATGTGTGTAAGATAAATAATCCTTCTTTAAATGCTGAGAGAATTCAGTGAAGCTATCTGAGCCTGAGGTTTTCTATGAAGGAAGGTTTTATATTATGAATTCAGTATGCTTAAACAAGCTAATATTCTTGTATAAATTTTGTTCTCCAGGAATTTGCCTATTACATCTAACTTTAATATACTACTATGGTTATTCACCTTCTTATTTTTTTGTCTACTGTATCTGCAGTGATGTGTCCTTTTAAATGCCTAGTATTGTTGGGTTTCTCTTAATCAGTCTAGCTAAAGGGGTTTATCCACTTTAATAATTAATTTTTAAATCTTTTATTTCATTCACACTCAATTGTAATCGTGCTTTCTATTTCACTAATTCCACTTTTAAAACTAAAAATGCCTAGAAATAAATCTAATTAAAATGTACACCGTACACTGAAAAAAAAAACAACTACAAAAGATTTCCCCAAGAAATCAGAGGACTAAATAAATGGAGGATGTAACATGTTCATGGATTGGAAGACTTGATGTTAGTAAGACACCTATTCTGTCCAAATCAATCTTTTAAGTTCCAATTAAAATCCTAGCTACTTTTATGTGCATGCAGAAATCAGTCCTAAAATCTATAAGAAAATGCAAAAAAGTAAGCAAAGTACTCATGAAGAACAGTAATCAAGGTGTGCTGGTAGAGGCACCCTTCATTTTATTGCATTTTATTACAATCAAGTAATATACGAAGACTCATATTATCAAACATCAAGACTCACTATAAAACTAAAATTAAGATAGTATAGGTACCAGTCTAATAACATAAAGCAATGGAACAAATGAAGTACAAAAACGGAAGCATAAATAAGATCTCCCAATTTGTACAAAGGCTCAACTGGGGGGAAACGATGGTCTTTTCAACACCTGGTTATAGAAATTTTATATAGCAACAGTATTCAACTCAACTAACAATTGTGTGATATTCCCTTTACAACATTACCTTAATAATTCTTAAATCAATGTTTTCCAAAGCATATCTACAGGAATATTAATAGACATTGTAGAAAAAAAGGTCTTCAGCTAAATAAATATGGTAAATGCCTAGAGTATGTGGGCTTCATTTTTGAGGCACTTTTCAGAGACTTAATGAATGCTATGTCAATTAAATATCTGTAAGTTAAAAAAATAAAATGAATCCAATTTATGTGAGAATTAGTCACTATTTTCTTTCCTTTTTTTTTTTTTGTTTCCTTTCTCTCACCCCCTCCCTCCTTCTCTCTCTTTCTCCATGCCCCACTGTGTCATTAATTGTCATTTATTGTCCTCATATCAAAGTTGAATACATAGGATTCATGCTTCTCCATTCCTATGATGTTTCACTAAGAATAATGTGTTCCACCTCCATCCAAGTTAATACAAATGCTGCAAAATCTCCATTTTTTTTTGATGGCTGAGTAATATCCTATGGTATACATATACCATAACTTACCAATCCATTCCTGGGTTGAAGGACATTTACGCTGTTTCCATATTTTAGCAATTGTTGGGCTGCGATAAACAGGCTAATACAGCGTCTTTATGATAAAAGTTTTTTTTTTCTTCTGGATAGATGCCCAGTAATGGGATTGCAGGATCAAACAGGAGGTCTAGGTTGAGTTCTCTGAGCTTTCTCCATACTTCCTTCCAAAGAGATTGTATTAGTTTGCAGTCCCACCAGCAGTGTAAAAGTGTTCCCTTCTCTCCACATCTGTGCCAGCATCTGCAATTTTGAGATTTTGTGATACAGGCCATTCTCGCTGGAATTAGTGATATCTCAGGGTGGTTTTAATTTGCATTTCTCTAATAATTAGGGATGATGAGCATTTTTTCAAGTGTTCACTGGCCACTCGTCTGTCATCTTTAGAGAAGATTCTATTCATCTCTCTTCCCCATTGATGTATAGGATTGTTGGTTTTTTTCTTGTAGATTAATTGAAGTTCTGTATAGATTCTGGTTATTAAACTTTTGTCTGATTCAAAATGTGCAAATATCCTTTCCCATTGGCTAGGTTGTCTATTTGCTTTGGTTGTTGTCTCCTTGGCCGTACAAAAGCTTTTCAGTTTAATTAAGTCCCATTTGTTTACTGTTGCAGTTGTTGCTATTGCTATGATAGTCTTCCTCATAAAGTCTTTCCCTAGGCCAATATCTTCCAGTGTTTTTCCAATTCTTTCTTTGAGGATTCTTATCATTTCAAGCCTTAAATTTAAGTCCTTTACCCATCTTGAATCAATTTTTTGAGTGGAGAAAGGTGGGCATTCAGTTTCAGTCTTTTACATGTGGATATCCAATTCTCCCAGTACCATTTATTGAATAGGGAGTCTTTCCCCCAGTGAACGCTCTTGTTTGGTTTATCGAAGATTAGATAGCTGTAAGTTGTTGGTTTCTTTTCCAGGTTTTCTATACGATTCCAAGTATCTATGTCTCTATTTTTGTGCCAGTACCCCATGCTGTCTTGACCACTATGGCCTTATAATACAGCCTAAAATCTGGTATGGTGATACTCCCGGCTTTGTTTTTATTACTAAGAACTGCCTTAGCTATACGGGGTTTTTTATGGTTCCATACAAAGCGCAGAATCATTTATTCCAGGTCTTGAAAGTAAGATGTTGGTATTTTAACCTTTTAATTTCTTAAATACACATTTCACATCTCTCCTTTTAATTTAAAATATTTGCTGTTCTTATGAACATTATAATGTTGATGAGCTTTGAATTTCTTTAATGCTGATATTATAGTATCACAAAGGAAGACCATCATCTTGTCATTAGCAGAGAAAAGATAATATTGCAATTCCCAATCCTCATTAGAAAATTTGTTTTTCTCCTTCAGTATTCTTTGGTCTTCCTTGACTTGATAGGCTCTTAAGCAGGAAGAATTAAAAAATAGCATCTAGCTGTGCAACTATTTGGACATACCACTTCAGCAGGAACACAGTGCACCACTGTCAAAAGTTGATGACAGACTGGTGTACTCAACCTGCAGAAACTCTCACCAACCAGCCTTGTGCAGTAATGACTTCAGTCAGGCAGGGGAAGTTAGAATGAATTCATGAGCATAGCAGTCATCAATTTAGTCCTTATGGCTTACTAATGTTCTAATTGTCTGGTCAATCTGGGAGGACTATTTTGTTGAAATTTGTTTTAATCTTTGGTATTTTAAATATATTCATTTTTAAAATAAAATGAATTTAAAAGATGAAAAAAAACTCTTAATAAAAAAATTATTTCTTCAGTCAAAAGGCCACACTTAAGGATCTAGAAGACCATCAGCTTCCCAATCCTGGCATAGATACAAACCCCCCAAATTATTTAATAGCTTCATTTTAGATCAGTAGAGATGGAGATTAGTTAATACTTCAATCATATGACATAAACCCCAACAAAATTAGATTATCCCACACATCTCTAAATTACTTAATCTTTGCCACTTAAATAAACTAAGTTTGAGAATGGGATTTTTTAAATAGCTGAATATTATCTATTTCTCTTATACAAATTAAGAAAATAGTATCAATTAATAAAATATCTTAATAAAAATAAAATACCGTATTATTTTCAAGTTTGCAAATGCTGTGTATATAATAAAAATAATTAATTTAAAAGCAGGATCATTCCATATTCCTAATGTCTGTGCTTCCTACATATTCAATCAAATATTTTAAATAAACATCTTGTCCAGAACTTGGTTACCTTGTGAGAGACATAATGTTTCCTAAAGTTCTTCAGCAAATTTCTTTTGATGCAAAAGTCTGCCTTCTGGCTTTGAATAACAATCAAAGCAAACAAAAATATTATTGATTCAGCATATGCTAGGTGATGAGAAATAGCATCTTTTATTCCCAAGCTAGGAGAAAAATACTCACCTTTTTGCAGGTGTATGTTAATATTGCCAATTTTAAATGAAATCATTTGAAGTTTGAGTTATACATAAGCCATTAGTATAATTGAGCAATTAACACTACTCCCAGAATGGATGAAAAGTTGCTGATGCAAGACTTTATAAATGTTGTCACTGAGTATAAACTAATATGATATACACGTACATTGTGTAAATATATAGCTATGTGAGTACATGAATGATTTGAAACATGCAACCACATCACTTATGCACCCATATATTCTGTGTATGTCATTTGGCAAAGTTTGGTCAAATGGATATGCAAAAAAAAAAAAATGCCTTTATAGTTTATTTATCCCTGTGAATGGTTAAAGTACCTCATCTTTTGAAAGTGAGTTTATATGTTGGTTCAATTGCCTTCCCAATTACAATTTAGGCTTTTTTATTTTTGCAGTGATCTGAGAAAATGATAAAGGCTAGTTGACAATGTGAGGTATGACACCCAAGTTTCTTATGTGTGATGGTCTTGTTTATAGGGGGAGCAGAAATCATGTCTACCAGAAGGCATATGGATGAGAAGACAGATTGTAATTCCCAATTTATGCTTTGGAGTTTTTCCTCTATTTACACAAGAAGGATCTGGAAGTGGAAAAATGTACCTATTTTATCTAGTGTAAAATCTTAGGGGAATCTTATGTTTAATATACAGCCTTCTACATGGAAAAATAAGACTCTAGCACTTTTACTTTTGCAATAAACTTCCATCTGTGATGACCAGGACATATCTAAGAGAGGTGAATTGTGAATTAGAGTCTGAAAGGCCGAACAGGCTGCTAGAGGTCAACCTAGCAGTGTGAAGCAGCTCTCTATATACAAAAGGAAAACAAATGGACACTTTCAAACACTACTAAAAATAATTAAAGCATCTCTCTGTAGAGATGATTAGTGAAGAGAAGAGAAGCAGTAATATTATTAGAAGTGAACTTGCTGAATGTTAACAAAAAAGGGTATTGCAGATGCCTTGTGGATATACAATACCTAGAAATGCATAACCTGAGCAAAATAATGGACTCTAGGATAATAAGGCAGCTGGGGCTTGAGAGCCATTATAATGCACACACTAAAATAAATGTGAATTTATTTTTTACCTCAACTTAGTAAAATTGTACATTCTCTTCATATATCTGTAGGAACTATCTGTGTCTAAAGAACAAAAATTATCTTATAACACAAAGGAATTAGTTTTTGAAACTATGCATTCCTACTTAAAAACTGTTTATCAGTTTTTTGTGATGGAGACTTTGTTTCCTTAGTATATTTTTGTTATTTTCTTGGCATATTTTCACTGTTCTCGACTAAAGTATTGTGCCTCTTTAGAGTCTTTTGAAAGGGTAGAAGTCTTTGTTGGGTTTAAGCCCCCAGCTGTTTGGGGGCAGCACAAGGGAAATAGTTTGATTATGTTGCTAAAATGAAACAGAACTAAATCTCTGATCCTGTTGGTAAAGGCCAGGGAGATGAGAACACTGAGGAAAAAGAGTCCGAGAAAGGAAATGTGCTCAAGAGGCCTCAAACTTGGCTCAAAGGAGGACTAAGGAAAAAGCTGACAGTGAACAGAGCTCACTATTGTCACCATCTGTTGCTGGTCATTTCACCTCTCTCAGCTTAGCATGCTTTTCTTTTCCTGTCTATGCCATCAGAGGGATTCTGTTGTTTGATCTATCTGCAAACCTCTCCTTCATTTGGTGTCGTAACTTAATTTTTCTTTAGGGAGAACCCCAGGCTATGTGGCTTAGATGTGACTGAACTCAGAGCAGAGATCGAAGGGTCAAACGTTAATCCACCTTTAGTAGTTTACAGTGATAAGGATGAGTTTAGGGATGAGCCAACCACCTAAAAAATAGAAATTGGTTCTAAGAGATTTTTGTAACCATTGGGCGTCAGGCCTTCTTTTTCTGCTGATGTCTTTAATATGGCAACATCTAGGTCTGGAGCACTGAGAAACCTATAGAGTAAAGGTTCCTTAGAAAAAGCCTCTGAAGAAGAGTAAGAATCAACGTATAATATATGTAAATAAGAGATAAATTCCCGGTGATGCAGTCTGACAATCTTGATCCAGCAAGTCTTAAGATTATGTCCTGAATATTTCAATAATGTGAGCCATTCACCTGCTTGTTTAGAGATAGGCTGAACTGCATTTTTTTTTACTTGTAACCTAAGAATAATGCCATAAAACTGATACAAATAATACAACGTTAAAATGATACAAATTTGTCCCTATATAAGTAAAAAATAACACAAAAAATAAAAGCTATAGAAAGAACAAGAGGGTGACAAAAAGCAAGCAGATTCAGGAAGAAATCAAACTTTGGATAAAAGGAAGACATAGGGATAAATTCTTAATTTTGCAGTTTCTAACTTGAGGGTTTCTAGATATATCATGTATGCTGGGTAAATCTTTGGTAACAGCCACTAATTTTTCTTATTTGATGCAATCACAACTGCTGGAAAATGAGGTAAAACTCCCACAAAAGATAGAGTAATAGAATTGAGAGCTCCAAATTCTAAAATATAAACTACACCTGAATCTCTGATTAGCTCCCAAAACATATGTTTTGTGTGGTAGCATCAAGTACCTCAGATAAGAATAAAGGCACTAAACTGAGATTTGAGCTTCAATCCAAAAGAGAGTTTACCATTTAATTCCAACCAAGTTAATCAATGGCTAAAATAATAAGAATCAGCACTCTTCAAAGAAATATAATAGAATCCAGAATCTTTAAAATTTAATGTTCATAAGAAGACTTATTTGAAAAAAGGAAAAAGAAGAAATGGGGCTAAGGCTTCAGAAGAAAAGACATTCATTGGTAATCAATGTTAGTGTAAAAGATTTTGAATTAGCATAGATTTTAAAGTCTCCTATGATTTAAAGAAATATTTTCATTATGAATAAAAAAAATAAGAAAGCTCAGTAGAGAAATATAAACTGCAAAAAGGAGCTCAAAAATGTTAAAGTGAGAAAATAAAAATATGATTCCATTTGAAGAAAGGATCTGAGCAAATTGGGTAGAAAAGCAAACTTCTATTATATAGACTAAGAAGTATATCTTCTTCTTCTGGAAACTTTCTATTATAACTGGTGTCAGTAATTAGTTCATACTTACTGTATTTGAAATTTAATATTAATGAGGCCAGACATAAGTATATATTCTGTAAAATGCACTTCTAAATTCTTCATTTCCTAGGAGAAACTTTACAAAGAAACCAAAGAGTAAAATTCCACTTACTTTAGAACCTGTCATTTTAACTTTTGTTACTTTTGCATTTTAAGCTGGTATAAGTTTATTATGGTACAAACTAGTAAAATATAAACATAATATAAAACATAATTATTTTAATGTAAAGCTAGAGGAACCAATTAAAAATGTTCAAAACCATGAAGGTCATAAATGGTATTCTAATTTCTTTATCAGATAGCATAGATAGACCTTTTACCACATTCCAGAAAAAAAAATAAGTTTAATAGCTTTGTAGGAAGAACAAAGAACACAATTATAAAATGTATAGGCATTAAAATCACAGAGACAGCTGTATTATTTATTAGCTGTGTGAACTTGAGATTTTTTGAACTTCAGATAGCTCATCTGTCAAATGGAGATGAAGTTACCTACCTCTAGTGATACCAGTAATTGAGTTCTTCACAACAAACTGCCCTTGATTTGTGGTTGCCTTTTTTTTTTTCTAATTTTGATAGTACAACTCCTAGCATGACCACTTTCAGGTTACAAATATGACATCTCTTTTAAAGCAGTTTGGAAGACACGCATCCAATTAGTTCTTTCACACAGGGATGCGTTGGCTTCAGCGCACCAATGCATATCTCAAAAGACTGTTGTGAGGATGAAATGATCCAACACGCCCGAGGTGCTTAGCACAGTGACTGACATAAAGCAAGTATTCAGCAAATGGGGACTTAATGGTGACTGAGTCTGCCCCAAACTGTACAAAGTGCCATGAAATGTCAAATACAAATATATTCCTCTTTCAAATTGCTTATGGTGATACTGAAAACATTTAAGAGGAACATTCCATCCTCATTATGATTCTCACTTTATTTTCAGTCTCTGTGTTAAACATGGGCTAGCTGAAAGAACTGGATGAGAATCATGTTGTAATGAGTGAAGCACGACTTGCCAATAACAGGATTGAGTTCAAGTTCCCAATTCTTCTCTAGGAGCAAAAGATTCATTTTCTACTGTTCATTAGTTCTTCTTCTTCTTCTTTTTTTTTTTTTTGGTTCTTTTCTTGTTGTTCTTTTTTTGGTTCATCAGTTATCAGACTTTTTTTGAAAACTTGTTCATTAAACCAAACTTTATCTAAATAAGAGAAGCAGGTTTATTTGCTGCATTTACTTTCTAGAGTTATTCTTCTTACTCGTTACCTTGCTACACTGACATACGGATCCAGATTAGGTATAGAGAGACTGAGCAACGTGTCAGTTTGCCCAGTTCTTTCTCAGTTTTCAGACTGAAAGTCCCATGCTTGATAGTTCCCTCAGTCCCAGACAAGACTTTACACTCTTGATTGCGTAGATATGGTAATAAATGAAAATAATAGCCTCAAAAAGAGAAAAATTAGATTTGTTCTTCTGTTGATGTAGGGTGCTTATTTGGTGGGAAAAATTATTAAAGTTAAAAATAACTCATAGTTCCAAATGACACTATATCTATGTCATAACTGAACAGAAGCACGTGCTTCTGAGGGGACTTGCTGAAATGTTTCCAGCTGCTAACGGACTCAGTGGACACAGGATTTTAGGACGTCATCAACTTGAATCGTCCTCCTTCCTTAGACTGAAGCATATGCCACTGAATAAGGGCTGGAGGTGTGCACACTTTCGTTTATTACTCCTTTATCACGTGGAATATGCAGTGGTCTTGCTAATAAGAGGTTTGGCAATTACCGTTATTTTTTCCTCTTTTTAATGTCCATTATTTTATCCAGGTGCTTATATAGCTACGTTAACTACATCATCTGCCATGGTACTGTATAAACAATTTATTTAAGAATGCTTTATTTTTAAGCAATAAAAAATTATGTCCTTCTTTAAAACAGGAGTCAGTTTGAAAACAAAGTAAGGGGATATGTTTTCTTCATGACAGTATACATAGCAAATCACTTTCCTTGCCAATGCCATCAATAAATTGATTTATCTTTTGGAAAGAAAAATTCAGTATCTTTTTGTGATTAAGGGATGCTTTTCAAATACACATAATTTTTGTCTACGTTTTGTAAACATGGAAAAGACACAGTTCAGTTTTCATAGTTTCTCATAATATTAACCAGGCTTTCCCACATTTCCTTTCATCTTTGTATATCTGCCTTTCTTTTCATCTACTGAATAAAAACAATTTATAAATATCCTGTTTCCATTTGCAGCTACAACACATTCTTGGCCAACTCCACAAGGATTCCCTCGATGTGCCTCCACTTTGGAATAATTTACAATATTCATCTTCCCTTGTTGCCAGTAACTTCAGTATGCTGCTACTCCATCTGGTATGAGTAGAGAGCTTTTCTGTTCAAGAACAATCATTAAAGGAAAAGTCAAAATACTCACCTCTCACCCATACACTGAAATTAAAAAAAAAAAATTCTTAGTCCACTGAAAACAACACAAGCTATTTGCTATTTTTAAAATTCTAACCATTTAGAATTTTTAGGTTAGTGTTGAAATGATATTTCTTTGCTTATATGTGAGTCATCATGTTTGTAGAGGGGAAAAGGAGACAAACATTGGGTATATCACTTTCTTTTTTTTCAGTTTTTTTTTTATTAAATCATAGCTGTGTACATTAGTGCAATCAAGGGGTACAAAGTGCTGGTTTCATATACAATCTGAATTGTTTTCATCAAACTGTTTAACATAGCCTTCATGGCATTTTCTTAGTTATTGTATGAAGACATTTGTATTCTGCATTTAGTAATTTTCGCCTGTACCCTTCTAAGATGCACCATAGTTGTGGCCCCACCAATTACCCTCCCTCCACCCTGCGTATATCACTTTCTCTGTGAAATGATCTAATAGCTTAGCAATTCCCACAGCCTCAGTTCCTGCATTAGAACTTCTTCAATGGGATTCAATGGGTCATTTGTTTCAGACTTCATTTCCGGTGATTGTCAACAGAACCCTTGAGTTCTTCTGAGGTATCCCTGTGTAAATAGAACACATGGGTGGCAATGACAGTCTTTATCATGGAAAGGGAAGCAAGGATTGAAAATTGACCCTCAGGAATGACTCTTTAAATGTGTCCTAATGGGCTGGCTGAACTCTAGAATGAGTGGTGGTAAATTTTTATTGCCTCATGACAAGGCATTTCTTAAAAGGAGCCTAGAATGATGCATTAGAAAGCTTAGAATATTTTTGTATCTATGGGAATTCATCTGTCTGGTATAAAAACACATAGTTGAAAATATTTAAATCATTTACACATACATGTCTACACATACACACACACATTAACAATTTATAGATGTAGATCAGACAAGAGCAATTGTGAGTCACTATTTTTTATGGGTTTTAAATATTCAGTTTCATTATCTGCTTAATGACAGAACCAGAAAGTATTAAAATATAAATAAGAGAATTTGCACACAGTATGGGATTAGAACTACTCTGTAAGTATTATGACTAATAATAAGTATAATTATAGCTTTAAAATATAATTATAAAATTACAAAAGTATATAAGAATAGTATAATAATAAAAGTACAGTAAATCCTCAGTTAACATCATCGATAGGTTCTTGGAAATTACAACTTTAAATTAAAAAAAGGATCTAACAAAACCAATTTTACCTTAGGCTAATTGACATAGACCTGAGATAAGTTCCTGTGGCATATTTCTGGTAACAAAAACATCACCAAATTTCTAAATAAAGACAAAAACACTTCTATTATAAAATGCCGAAATAAATGTGAGCTATACATATGTTTAAGAAAGATTAACAAAAACATGCATGATAATTATTTACCAAGTTATTCCAGTTCCAGGTCTTAGGTGCCTGGAACCAGCTCAGGACTCAAGGTAGCAGCTCACCCTGGACAGGAGGCCACTGCATCACAGGCTGCACTCACACTCACACACACACACACACACACACTCACACACTCTCACTCTTTCTCTCACATGAGGACCATACAGACACGCCCATGAACCTAATGTGCACATCTTAGGGATGCGGGAGGAAGCCGAAGTACTCAGACAAAACTCACACAAATGTTGGGATAATGTGACAACTCTGCTCAGACAGTGGTCCTGGTCAAAATCATTTTTGTTTTTAGTTCCATAAAAATTACAACAAAACGACATTAACAAAATGTTATTTGAAGATCTTCTGTGTTTGATTATAGTGAATTTAAAAATAATGTTCTACTTTTCTGATACAAAAATGATCCATGCTTGTTACCAAACATGCAGAATATTTGAACAAAACAAAATCTTATGAATATAAGATGAAAATACCTAATAATTCTGTTAGCCTGAAGTAAATCACTATTCATAATGCGGGTCTTATCTTTTATGGCTTTTTCATTAGTGCACAGTATGCATATTACCATTTAAAATAAAATGAAATCATTCTATAAATAATGGTTTTAAAAAATCATAAGTAAATGTGCTTACAAACATACTAATAGAACCACTTTTAAAAATTAAGAAGATTATGTATACTGATGTAGAACATATGATGTTTTCCATAACAGTACATGGACATCTTCCTAATTTTTTTTAAGAGTACAAGTCTTGCTCTGTTGCCCTGGCTTAAGTGCAGTAGTGCCATCATAGCTCACTGTAGCTTCTGACTCTTGGGCTAAAGTAAAGCAATCCTCTTGCCCAAGCCTCCTCAGTGGCTGGCACTACAGGTGCACTCCACCACACACAGGTCATTTTGTGTGTGTGTGTGTGTGTGTAGAGATAGAGTCCAGCTATGTTCCCTAGGCTGACATGGAACACCTAGGCCCAAACAGTCCTTCTACCTTAGCCTCCCAAAGTTCTGGGATCACAGGTGTGATCCACCATGTCCAGGCATCTTCCTGATTTTTAAAGGTTTAACTATATTTCATTTTATAGCCTAAATACAAATTATTTATTTAACTGGTATCAGTGGCAATTTAAGTTGTATATATTTTTATTTTAATAATTGTCTTATATTTAATGGAAAGCATATTTGGAATTTTGATATTACCCATAACTCTCTAGAAAAGCTGTATGACTTTACAAATGTGTCACATGGCCTATGTTTACATATCTTCCTACCCACTGTGCATTATTAATTCCTTTTCACTTGGTGTTCTGTTAGGTGGTAAATACCTCAAATATATTTTAATATAGTCATTTATATTTCTTATATTATTATCTAAACTAAGGATCTTTTAATGTGCTTACCTAATATACTTTTCTATGAATTTATACTTTTACCCATTTTTAAAAATTTTACACATACATTTATTTGAAAAATGAAACCGTGACTACCTGCTTTCCAACATAGCATATGATCTGGTATACACAATAAAGCCATTTGTTTTTACTAAAAGTTAGTGATAAAATATTGGTGTCAGTTAATTCAATAAACATTTGTATTTAATTCATTCATTTATTTATTTATTTTTGAGACAGTGTTTTACTTTGTCACCCTGAGCAGAGTGGCATGGCGTCATAGCTCACAGCAACCTCAAACATTTGGGGTCAAGCAATTTTCTTATCTACACCTCCTGAGTAGCTGGCACTACAGACACCTGTCACAACACCCGGCTATTTTTTAGAGATGGGGGTCTTGTACTTGCTCAGGCTAGACTGGAACCTGTGAGCTCAGGCAATCCACCCGCCTCAGCCTCCCAGGGTGCTAGGATTACAGGCATGAGCCACCGCACCTGGCCTTGTTCGGTTTTATTTTATTTTATTTTATTTTATTTTATTTTATTTTATTTTACTTTTGAGATTGAATATCATTCTGTTGCCCTGGGTGGAGTGCCATGGCATCATTGTAGCTAACAGCAACCTCAAATTCCTGTGTTCAAGCCACCCTTCTGCTTCTGCCTCAGCCTCCTGAATAGCGGGACTTCAGGTATGCACCTCCATGCCAGGCTAGTTTTTCTATTTGCAGTAGAGATTAGTCTCACTTTTGCTCAGGCTTCTCTCGAAGTCCTGAACTCAAGGAATCCTCCTGCCTCACTCAGCCTTCCAAAGAGCTAGGATTACAGGCAAGAGCCATGAAGCCTGGTGTCACTGACTTGTTATAAACCAAACAAATATCTTCTTCCATTCCAAAGGCTTTCTGTTTGCTTTAGTTGTGGTGACCTTCGCTGTGCAGAAGATTGTTAGCTTGTTTGTGTCGCTCTTATTTACTTTTGGGGGTTGCTACAATTGCCAAGGGAGTCCTCTTCATAAAATCGTTTCCCAGGACAATTTTGTCAAGTGTTTCCCTACACTTTCTTTGAGAATCTTCATTGTTTCATGTCTTAAATTTAAATCTTTATCAAGTGAGAGTCAATTTTTGTCAGTAAAGAGAGTGCAAGTTCAGTTTCAGTCTTCTACATGTAGCTAACCAATTCTCCCAGAACCGTTTGTTAAATAGGGATTTTTCCCCCAGTGTATACATTGGCATGCTCTGAATATGATACCTAGAATATATAGACAATTTAAATTAATCAACAAGAAAAGAGCAAACAACCCCATTTATAAGTGGGCAAGACTTATAAACAAAAAGTTGTTTAAGTGTTATCTCACAATGGTTTTGATTTGCATTTCTCCAATGATTAGGGATGATGGACAAAAAGTTCTCTGAAGATGACCAACAAATGACCAACAAACACATGAAAAAATGTTCATCGTCCTTAATCATCAGAGAAATGCAAATCAAAAACATTCTGAGATATTACTTAACTCCAGTGAGATTAGTCCACACCACAAAGTCCAGCATCTGCAGCTGCTGGACTGGATACAGAGAGAAGGGATCACTTTTGCACTGCTGGCGGGATTGCAAACTAATATAACCTCTATAGAAAGAAGTATGGAGAATTCTCAAAGAACTAAAAGTAGACCTTCTATTTGATCCTGCAATTTCATTACTAGGGCTCTACTTAGAAGAACAAAAATCATTTTTCCACAAGGACATTTGCACCATAATGTTTATTTCAGCTTGATTCATAATTGCCAATACATGGAAGCAACCCAACTACTCATCAACCTAGTAATGGATTAACAAACTGTGGTATATGTACACCATGGAGTACTATTCATCCATAAAAAGATGGAGACTTCAGATCTTTTATGTTCACCTGCATGGAGTTGAAACACATTCTTCTTAGCAAAGTATCTCAAGAATGGAGGAAAAAAAGGTATCCAGTGTACTCAATACCAATATGAAAGAAAATGCCCACACAACAGAAAAAACACATGTATAGTCTAGCAAGGGGGAGGGGGAAGGAGCAAAGGGAGGGCAATTGGCAGGATTTCACCTCGTGTGCACAATGTGAGAGTGTTCAGTATAGGCCCCTGGGTGAAGAACTCAGCTCCAACTTGAACTTTACCTTAGAAATGAAAACAGTGTAACTTAAACATTTGTATCCTCATATTAATCTGAAGAAAAGAAAAAATGGAAATAAATAAAAGGCAAACATTTATTGGCACTGAATTTTTCTTAGAAAAGCATTGGGTCCTCAATGTACAAATATAAAGAAGTCTAAACTGGAAATAGATGAGTCTTTCTTGAAAAATTGATTCCTAACATTCTTTGAGGGGAAGCAACTGTTGAATTCCGTGAATTACCTAACAGAATCTGAAGAGAACCAGAATACTGGGTGAAGTTTGACCTTTTGTTGGTGTCCTGTGGACATTGCTTGTAATAATCAGACACCGGGGCTACTGCCTGACTTCATGGAAATGTGGCTGCCTTCCAGCTTTTTCTTGTCCTCTGCACACACTGACTCTTCATTGTTCTCTAAACTTTCCCTTATCCTGAGATTTCTGGGCCCTTCAGAATGGTTTAATTGTATGTTAACACCTTCTTCACTATCCATTTATATTTCTCCGTTTCTTCTCCATTAGCTCACATTCTGTTCGGGTCTCCCCCAAGAAGCATCTTTAAATCTTCTAGACATGCTAGAAGATGCATCACCTTCCCCATTTGTCTGTATAAATAGGGTCACACTGACTATTTCACTTTACAGAACTTTAGGCAATTTATATTTTCATTTAAGAAATTAACATATATTTTATTTTCCTATAGTCAATTATAATACACAGTATTAGTTGTCTTTGCATTGAGTATATCTTCTCTTCCATAGAAAATGAATTATCACATTTCTGGAAGTTACCAGTTAGGTCTAATTGTGCTCTATTTTCACATTTCTTAAATCCACAAAGCATTTTAAAAGGTTAATAAAATTTCTCTGCTATAAGCTTTAACAAAATAACATTGACTGGAAAAAATATAGCTGTAGAGGATTGGATATACAGTACAATTTTAAGGTTTGAGTTTTTTATCTGTATGATATAATTTGAGAGGTAAAATGTACAAAGTCTTGTATCTGTGCTATAGTTATAATATTATGTTTAAAAGTTTTGAAATTTCTTTGACATGTAGATAATATCCAGATAATTTGTTAATTTGTTAAAAAGAAACAAAATCATCTAAAATAATCTACCAATTGGCTCAGTGCCTGTGGCTCAACAAGCTAAGGCGCCAGCCACGTACACCTGAGCTGGTGTGTTTGAATCCAGCTGGGGCCCGCCAAACACCAATGACGGCTGCAACCAAAAAATGGCCAGGCGCTGTGGCGGGCGCCTGTAGTCCCAGCAACTTGGGAGGCGGAGGGAAGTGATTTGCTTGAGCCCAGGAGTTGGAGATTGCTGTGAGCTGTGATGCCACAGCACTCTATCCAGGGTGACAGCTTGAGGCTCTGTCTCAAAAAAAAAATAATAATAATCTACGAATTAACAGTTCTAGTAGATGTGTGTAAGAAAATATTGTTGCTGATAATAATAAGGGTTATTAAAATCATCTAACCTGAAATATTTTCATCAAACTGTTTAACATAGCAAGTCAGCACATTGTACCCCATGACTACACTAATGTACACAATTATGATTTAATAAAAAAATTTAAAAACATAAATAAAAATAAATGAATGAATAAATAAATAAATAAATTGTGTGAGCCAGGTTAAAAAAAATAAAATAATAAAATAAAATAAAATCATCTAACCTAACGGTTTTACAACTATACACATAAAACAAAGAAATCCAGAGTAGCTTCTGTCGGTTAGACAAATAGGTAGAAGGTTAATTTTAAAAAGTTGTTATAGGTGTGTATTCACTTGAGAACTTTGAGAAACAGACATGAAGGTGGGGTTAGAAATTGATGGCAAAAAGTATTCATTGTTGGAAATACCTTGGAAGGGAAAAGGGGAGAGAACCAGAGGAGCTGGAAGAAACAATGACATTTATCACAAAGCAGTAAAAGTCTGACACCAGAGAAGAGAGTGAAGGAGGGAGATAAGGTAAATGCATTCTTTTTTATTTATTTATTTATTGTTTTGCAGTTTTGGCTGGGGTGGGGCTTGAACCCACCACCTTCAGCATATGGGGCCAGCACCCTACTCCTTGAGCCACAGGTGCTGCCCAGTAAATGCATTCTTAGAGTGAAGATAAATTCTAGTTTGGCTGGGTTAAAGTTGCTCATCAGAACTCGGAGGAATGGACCTGCCTTGGATCATTATCACCTTCACTCATTCCTAAAGACATACTCATGGGGAGAGTGGCCTCACGTGAACCCAGAGTGGGTTCAACACAGTGGCTGGGATCCTCATCACCTCTGTTCCCCCAGCAGAAGTTCTTAGTGGTGGTGCATCGCCATGGCTGCCTGAGGATACCTCTCACCTTTCATGTGTGCTGGATCACGGAGAGGATTCCAAGACATCTCTGATTTTTCACTATATCCTGGAAAAATGAAGGTGAACAAATCAAAAACAGAATGGCCACAGTCAAAGCCTACTTGGAGATTGGAGTTACATGAAATAATCCCATGACCAAGAAAAGGGAAATCAAGAATTCCAAGGCTGACCATACGATGGTTTACATGTACAGCAGGAGGCCGTCTGCTATTCTGGAGCCAAGAGTAAAAGAGATTTATGATGAAGTTGAATTAAGCTTATATGAATGAACTTATTTTACTTATAGAAATGGGAATTCAACAAATAGAAATTGAGCAATTTTTGCCATTGTTAGGCAGCTTTTAATGTATCCATAATAAATGTAACACAGATCTAAGTTATTGACCATGGAATCCTATTTTTTTCTCTAGGAACCTAGTGGAAGACAAGTTCACTTTTTATTCATTTAGGTGTAATTTGGGGACAATTAAAAGAGAAATAGGAGTAGGGCAGGAAAGGGGAGCAAAAAGCCCAATGTCAGTTCTAGATTTAACTGAAACTCTGTGTCCCTAGTAAGTAGCAGTAAAATGGATCTCATAGTTACACAAAGAAGAGCCCTAGGTACTTCTTATACTGACCATGCTAACTCATGGTTTTTTCCTGTTGAATTGAATTTGCTGCCACAATGTGAACACCATGACCCAGTGTTATGTTCACAGGTTTAATTATTTTTATAAAAGATACCAAAACATCTGTGCTCTGCCATTTTACATTATACTAATTTAAGATGACAGCTTCTTCAACAAGATAATTTTTTTTTTCTGTTTTACTTGCGTATTGTGTTCTCATGGTGATTATTGTAGACATTATTTCACATGGGGTGGCCCACCATCATTTAACACTTTATATCACACTGGGATTTCTGGATAATGATTCATTAATTAGGTGGACAGAAGAGAAATGTGTTTATATCAGTGGCAAGAAGCCAAGGCCTATGCCTTCCAGGTGTTCAGAGAAGTTGCTAGAACCTAATCCATCTTCAGAGAATGACTAATATAGGTTCAAGAAGGAAAACAATGTACAAAAAAATGCTATTTCAAAAAATCCTTAAAAAATGGTGTTGACTCATTCAGCTAAATATAAGTTTAAAATAAATCTCCCCAAGAGTTACTAAGCAATAATCTTGGAGTGTTTCCAATTTTGAGATGAAACAGCTTCCTGGAAAGTTCAGTAAATGTTTTGAGAGATCTCATATTGGGGTCACTTTATTATATTTCAGGACCTAATAGCAACATAGACACTCATAAAATATACCAGATTTGATATTCATTCAGAGAAAATTAGAGAGCCTTTTATGTGCAGGGAATGAAATTCTTTGAACAAGCAATAGATTCACTGGCATGTTTCTCTTTATGGGAGCCTTTTATATGTCTCAACTAGTATGGCTTTTTTAATTGTCAATGTCTGTGATGTTTTGAATCATTTTTTTTGAAGTTCATAAAAAAGTTCATAATGATTCATTTTCTATAAAGTGTTTTTTGAAGATGTATCTTTCCAAAATAAGGCTTTACCATGGTATGGGTTAATTTGTATGGAAGGTGGAGATAACCATGAAAAAAAGTGAAAAATTGGAATGTAGTCTGAAATGGTCTGCAAAAAAATTGGTGGGTTATGTATCATGTAAATATAGTCTAAGTCATAAACTTTATTAAAACAAGTCTTTACAAAATCAAATTAAGTTGCATAAAACTTTTAGCCATTGGGAGCATCACTTTCACTATAAACCATTGCTATCATTGGGCATTTGTTCACTCAAACCTCATGTGAAAATTTGATTTGTTGGAGGTAGGGCCAAATGGCAGGTGTTTGGGACACAAAGGTGAACCTTATGAATAGTTTTGAGCAGTCATCCTGTTACTAAGTAGTTTTGCTTCTATTAGTTCCACCGAGACCTGTTTGTTAGAAGAGACTCCCCCGTCCACTCCTATTTCCCATCTTGGCATGAGGTTTGTACATGCTGGCTCCCTTTGCCTTCTGCCATGAATAGAAGCTTCCCAAGGCCCTTATCAGATGCACTTGTGGGTGCCATTCTTCTTGCACAGCCTGCAAAATGGTGAGTCGAATGAACCTCTTTTCTTTATAAATCACCCAGCCTCAGGTCTTCCTTTATTGCGACAGCAGCAGACCCAACACAGACTGGCACTGTCATAGCAGAACAGACCCAAACATTTTGAATATGACAGGGACATAAATGCTTGGATTTTTAAGAAATATGTTCAAATTTTGTGCTTTACATTTAAGATATAAAATAACATGTTATTTAAATTCTTCTCTGATTAGACATTGATTCTCGAATATTGTAAATGAAATGAATAATAGGAAAATGCCTAATACTGAAGCCCAGATGTGTATTCTGCAACTTCTCCTGCTGATTCTACAGGATTTGAAACAGGAATGTGTGTTATTGTCAAGGGATGTGTATTATTGTTGGCTTTATTTTGTGTTTTTACCTTTTCTATGTTTTGTTTAGCCTTCACAATGAAAACTCTGACGAATTAGCAGTTCCTTGCCAAATCACAGGTCTCCCCCAGGTATGTGATGATAAAACATCTCAAAATTTTATGGCTTTCACCAATTATATTATAAGTCATAAATTTTTTTACTGATGAAAAAGTGATACAAAATAGCCATGGTGTTTATAAATAAAACTTCTAATTTCCTCTTTTTTTCAAATACAGTGTTTTCAGATGTCTCTCCTTTCATTATCCCCATCCTACAGAGCAGAAGATAGAGCCAGGGAGAGTGATTTTCCAAGTTCATAGCCTCATGTTGAGATTCAGGCCTTCTAACTCTGTGGCTCGGGCCTTTTGCCACCTTCTAGAAATATCACTGTCCACAAGAACTGAAGATGTTGTTAAGAATCTAAGCATCTTTTCTCCAGGACAGTCTTAGATAAATACTGGTATTTTCTCTCCAATTCTCAATTATCTCAGTCATTAACTGGTACTGTTCTCTCAGGACAGACATTTTACAGTATAATAAAATTGTCATCACTTTCATTACCAAAAAATACAAAAAACAAAAAACATACAGCTTTTTATTTTAAATTAAATCTTAAACACACAGATCATGTATACATTAATGCATTTACGGGGTACAATGTGCTGATTTCATATAGAATTAGGTATGCTTACATCACACTGGTTAATATATACTTCAACTTAATTATTGTGTTAAGACATTTATACTCTATACTAATAGATCCGACGTGTACCCTTGCATTATGCACCATAGGTGTGATCCCCCCATTCATCCTCCCTTGATCTGACCTCCCCCCCTCCTCCCTCCTTCATCCTGGGCCATAGTTGTGATCTATTCTTCATATGAAAGTGCGAGTCATTGTAAATTGATTTCATAATAGTACTGAGTACTTTGGATATTTTTTCTTCCATTCTTGAGATACTTTACTAAGTAGGATATGTTCCAGCTCCATCCATGTAAAAGAGGTAAAGTCTCCATCTTTTGTTAAGGCTGAATAATATTCCATGGTATACATATACCACAATTTATTAATCCATTCATGGGTCAATGGGCACTTGAGCTTCTTCCATGACTTGGCTATTATGAATTGAGCTGCAATGAATAATCTGGTGCAAATATCTTTGTTATAAAGTGATTTTTGGTCTTTTGGATATACACCTAGTAGAGGAATTGCAGGGTCAAACGGCAAGTCTACTTTCAGAACCCTGAGTATTCTCCATACTTCTTTCCAAAAGGGATGTATTAGCTTGCATTCCCATCAGCAGTACAGAAGTGTTCCCTTTTTGCCACATCCGTGTCAACATCTGTCATTTTGGGACTTTGTTAAGTGAGCCACTGTTACTGGAGTTAGGTGATATCTTAAAGTCGTTTTGATTTGCATTTTTCTGATGATTAAAGACGATGAGCATTTTTTCATATGTCTGTAGGCCATGCGCCTATCTTCTTCAGAGAATCTTCTGTTCAAGTCCCTTGCCCACAATGGAATAGGATTACTTGTTCTTTTCTTATTAAAAAGTTTGAGTTCTCTGTGGATTCTGGTTATCAAACCTTTGTCAGAAGCATAACCTGCAAATATCCTCTCCCATTCTGAGGGCTGTCTGTTTGCTTTACTTACTGTGTTCTTGCCTGTGCAGAAGCTTTTTAGTTTGATCAGATCCCAGTAAAGTATTTTTGGTGTTGCTTTAGTTGCCTGGCGGGTCC